>MU227289.1:800992-818009 GCA_018584345.1 Thuja plicata
AGGTGAAAATCTCTTAACAGAGTGGTTCTAGCAGACCTTTCTTTATCTCCTAACAGAGTGCTTACTTTATTGTAAGTTGAAATCCTTTAACAGGGTAGATTGTAATGATCTTAAGCTCTTAACCAGGTAGACCTTTAACAGGGTAGATTACATTTTGTAATCAAAATTTGTAACCTTAACAGGTACACTTTATTACTGCAGTAGTGGAGAATTTTGTGGGTGTCATCCCCACCCTAGTTTTACCTATTTGGGTTTCTGGGTTACCAAGTTATTGTGTTATGTGTTATTTATTTCATTGTGTGGATGCTATCTGAGATTACATTAGATTCATATATGTATGAATGTGGATCAGTTTGTTTTAAGTGTTTAAATTTGTAGATTTGATTCACCCCCCCATCTCAGTATCTTGCTTTCCCATTATTGTATTTCCAACAATTACAATGTTTTTCCAACTACACATGCATTAACGCTTAAATCATAGAGCTCACTTCTCACTTACAAAAGAGGGAAAAACCCTTAGGAAAGCATGCTACTTTACAATATAACTTGGACTATAATCCAAAATAGTGAACTGGAAGTTAGGATCACATATGGTTGTACAGTTCCATGTAAGCGCAATATAAAATTCTTCTTAGTCTTCAATATCACCTCTTCTCATATCAAATTCTCATGTAAAACATCCAACCATAACAAATCTAACCATCTCTCTCATAAATCATCACAAAATATCTATCATATATACCCAATTGCAAAAATAATATCTCAATCAGTCGACCTCAAGAATATAAAATATAGTGTGTGAAGTAGCAGCCAAATCCATTAATAAATATTCATGATAACCTCGATCGATGCTATAAATATATTCTACCATGTCGGCTCAGTAAAAAATGGATAAACAAATCAATTAATCGGTTCGATAGGATCACTTAATGATCCACTGGCTAACTATGAGTGTTCTTCACTAAATACTAATTTTTGCCACTCAGAATTCCATAACTCAATCATATAAAATCATGAACTGGTGTGATCATGGAATAAGATAGTACATACCCTCTAGAATCTTATCCTATTTTTGCAACTCAAAACTCAAAGTCAAATGTTTGTACTGATCCTTATATTGTAGCCTATACACTGTCTCTGTTCTCCCAAACTTAGCCAAATTAGCAATCTAAACTTCGGTAAGTACAAAATAAGACAAGTGACCATATGAATCATGTATGATTTCCATCAATTAAAACATACAATATCGATATCAATGTCTCTTTCCAACAATGTCCCCCTTTGGCATTGATGGTAACACTTAATAAAAAATGACTAAGTGTCCAAACAAAATGCCATACTAAAAAAAGATTTCTCCCCCTAACCAAAAACATGTGCTCCCCCTGAGCTGAATGTCTCATTTTCCACTCCTTATCTTTCACCCTTTGACATTAATGGAAAAGGTTGGGGTGCCCACAAAATTTGACTACCAAAATCCTATATAACTCCGCCTATATACAATCATGCAAAAATACTTACAAAATTTTGAATACATCTTAGAAATTGTCCTTCAAAGCATCAAAATACATTTCCCAACTCCTTTTCATGCTCTGCATTACTTCAATTTGACCATAAATGGCATAATTCAACTTCTCTGTAGTGACAAGTTCTGATGCATCTTGTAAGGTGTATGTCACTTCTGCTTCCTTCAACACATTCATCAAAACATCAAGTTTAGGAACAATTAAGTTTATCAACTCACCGATCCTTCCCTTAATTCTATCCCTTTCAGTTACAAGTGTTCTTATTTTGTTATTCAATGAATCCACTTAACTTACATGATCTGACACTAAATTATTCAAAGGATCATATGTCTTTGATATCTCAGATAGCTTCACCTCACTCTCCCTTATAATCTTATCAATATCAAAAACACACTTAGGGTATTCAATGCAAGTTCTATAAATTTTCCCTCCTCCGAATAGAGCATCCTTTACCCTTTGAATCACAACTACCAATGATAATCTATCATTTGCATTCATGGAAATCAGTTTCTTAAACTTCCCTCATCAAATTCACTTTGAACCTTCACCAGTGTTGATTTTTCTAATGACTCAAAGTGACCATTCATTGCATTCAACAATCCATCAAGCTGAGATGATTATGTGTCATTCTGATATATTGTGTAGGTCGACATGATATTACTTAATAATTCAGATGCAAGTGCAAGAAATTCATTGTCTTTCTTACGAGTCTTAAGAATTTGCTTTCTTTCTTTGGCCTGGGCTATCAAAGGAAGTCCCAATAGCTAAACCAGACTGATAGTGTCCAACTGAATTGGACCTTGTGCAATCTTCAAAGTGTGTGATCAAAATGTGACACACTTCTATAAACCATTGTACTTGAGATAATCCATGAAGAAGGAAGTCTCAAGAAGAAACTTATAGCTTCCTATCTATGACGTGCAAGAATCTAAGATAGTGTAAATGGTGGCTCTCAAATGAACCTTAAGAAGAGACCCTTGCAAGGTGCACCATAGAATGGAAGATTCAAATGACGATGCAAATGAGAGATAATCTAAGGTGAAATGCAAGAAATAAACTATGATGCAAATGCAAGAACTAAGCTATGATACATCAAGGCACCTCAGAGAGGTTTTCACTAGGATAAATATTTTTCATGACTTTTTATAATTTTTAGGATTTTTTAGGATTTTTAGGATTTTCTTTAGGACATTTTAAGATATGTACAAAGATTTGGAGCATGATGCATAAAATTTATTCAAATGAAGGATGTTGATAGGTTCAAGGAGTTGTTCTCCTTCAGGTTTAGAAAGATGATAGGCACCGAATCCAAAAGCAGTAGTAACTATGTAGGGACCCAGCCAATTTGGTTCAAACTTCCCTTTCTGTGCTCTGTTTTGTTGATTTTTGGGTTCTGTCTCAAGGCGAGATCTCACCCTAGAAGTTCTCTAGAATGAAACTTTTTGTTATAGCTTTGTGAAATCCTTTTCTGATATACCCTCATGTGCTCAAATGTAGCTCTTCTACACTCATCGAGAAGTTCTAGATCTTGTAGGCGCCTGATTCTATAGTCGTCATCTGTGATAATACTTTTTAATGAAACTGTTATGGAAGATATCTCAACCTCAAGAGGTAATAAAATTTCAGATCCATAAACAAGTGCAAAGGGGGTAGCTCTAGTAGGTGAGAAAATGCTAGTTCTGTAGGCCCATAGTGAAAGATTGATTTGTAAGTGTAAGTCTCTTCTTGATTTGTTGACTGTTCTGTGCAAAATTTTCAGCTGTGTTTTATTAGAAGATTCAGCCTGGCCATTACCTTGAGGGTAGAAAATTGAAGACCATTGTTGTTTAATCTTGAATTTCTTACATAATTGCTTGAGATTTTTTTTTTGAATTGTCCTCCATTATCAGTAACTATGGAGGAAGGAATGTCGTAGAGAAATATGATACGATTAAGGATGAACAAAGACACTTGCTTCATAGTAGCAACCGAAAGAGGAAAAACCTCAACCCACTTAGTAAAATATTTTTTTGAAGTAATGATAAACTTGTGTCCACTAGAGGAGTTAGGATGTGTTTGAACCACTAAATCAAAAGATCACTTCTAAAAAGGCCAATGTGTAACAGATGGAATAAGTTACCTACCTGGAACATGGATCAAATTCCCATGAATATGGCACTTCTTACAAGACCTAGAATAACACATGACATATGTCTGCATAGTAGGACAATAATAAATATCCCTTAGTAGGTTTAGAGCTAGCACAAGACCATTAGAGTAGGACCTACATACACCATCATGGACTTTAGCTAACACACATTCAAACTCATCTTTCTCTAGAAACCTAAGAACTGTTCCGTCTAGACCCTTCCTAAACAAGTCACTAGAGATGAGGGTATAGTGGGATGTGTTGTGAATGAGTTTTCATTTCTCATTATGGATTAGGTTATCAGGAATGACTTGGTCACACAGGTAAGAGTAAATTTTTTCATATCGAGAGGAATCATGACCAATCACGGTACATATTATGTGATTTTTAGGGGAATCATAGGTAGGGTAGTGTAGTTCTTCCACCAGGAATTGAAATATGGACTCACGTTCTTCCAATTGTAAGATAGAAGCCAAAGTGGCCATGACATTAGCCATCCAGTTTTCAGCTCTAGGTATTTGCTGGAATGTGACAAAAGTGAAGTAATTATTGAGATCATCAATCATCTTCTTGTAAGGAATCAATTTCTCATCTTTGGTTTGATAGTCATCATTAGTCTGATTTATAATGAGCTGAGAGTCTCCAAAAATATGTAGGTCAGCGATCCTCCATTCAATAGCCATTTTAATCCCATTTGTCAAAGCCTCATATTCTGTTATGTTGTTCATGCAAGGAAATAACAACTTATATGAATTTGGGATAGTGTATCCATGAGGTGTGATAAACAAAACACTCATTCTGCATGTGAGATCCATCAAAGAACATCTTCCATATTCGCCTAGTCACATAAATAATACATGAATAAAAAAAATCAATCTGTATAGGGGCATCATCTTGTAGAGGGAATTCATCTAGTTGATCAACAATTGCTTGTCCTTTTATGACCTTAAGATCAACGTGCTCAATGTTAAATTCAGAAAGAATCATCTTCCATTTAGCGAGTCGACTAGTAAGAGTAGATTTATTTAGTAAATATTTCAAAGGATCAATTTTTGCGACAAGCTGTGTAGTATGCACCAACATATAATGTCTGAGTTTTTGAGATGCAAACACAGCTGCAAGGAAATATTTTTCAATGTTGTTGTAATTGATTTCATAGGCTACTAATGTTTTGTTGATGTAGTATATAGCTCTTGCTTTCCCATGTTCAACTTGTTGTGTCAATAATGCCCCCAAGGATGTGGTTGTAGATAAGATGTACAAAATAAGAGGTTTCCCTAGAATAGGAGGCATTAATACTGGAGGTTAGCCAAATATTCCTTGATCTGATTGAGGCTTTTCTCACATTCCTCATTCCATGTACATGAATCTCCTTTGTGTAGATTCTTATTAAAAGGTCGAGCCTTGTCAACAAGTTGAGATATGAACCTCCTAATGGACTGAAGGCGTCCTTGTAGGCTCCTTAATTGACTTATATTTTTGGGAGGTGGCATCTCCATTATAGCTTGGACCTTTTCAGGGTAAATCTCTATTCCCTTAGCTGAATGATGTATCAAAGTAATTTTACCAAGGTGACTCCAAAATCACATTTCTTAGGGTTTAATCTAAGTTGGAATTGTTCCATTCTACCTTATCAAACTCAATTCATCAAGATGTGTGTTCCTTTTTTTATATTTTCCAAGGTATCATCCACATAATATTTCATATTTCTATGCATCATGTCATGAAAGATGGTATTCATAGCTCTTTGATATGTAGCCCCGATGTTTTTGAGGCAAAATGACATAACTTTCCAACAAAAGGTTCCCCATGCACATGTGAAGGCACTCTTTTCTTGATCTTTAGGAGCTATTTTAATATGATTGTATCCCAGAAACCATCCATGAGGGACTACATTTCATAACCCATAGTCATATCCACTATCATTTCTATGTTTGGAAGTGGAAAATCATCCTTTGGGAAAGCTTTGTTAAGATCTCATAAATTTGTGCATACACAAATGGATTTATCATGTTTCGATATAGGTATAATGTTTGAGATCCATTCAACATAAGTTATAACTCGTATAAATCCAAAACTCAAGAGCTTTTCTAATCCATCTTTGACCATGATAGCTATGTGTGGATGCATCTTTCGTAATTTATGTTTGAATGGCTTAACACCAAGAGCTATAGATAGATGATGCATAATTAGATTAGTTTCCAGTCCTGGCATATTTTCATATGTCCAAGAAAAATTAATTTTATTCTCCCTAAATAACTTAATGAATTGTTTCTTTTCATCAGCTGATAGAGACTGAGCCAAATGTATGATCTGAGGTGCTTCAGTTGTCCCAAGATTTAAAGTTTATATTGGCTCTATCAAGAATAAAGATCTATCTTGAAAATAAATAGGAATACTACCAAGTACCTCATCCTCAGGTGCCTCAAAGAGGTTTTCACCCTTAGATACATCTTTTGTTTTTACCTTGTTAGGCTCTAACACTACCACAAAGTGGTTTTCGTCATTAGAGCGCCTGTTCTTTTTCATTTTTATTTTTAATTTATGAATAAGGTACTTGATATCTATCTTAGTCATGTTTGTTGCTGGTTTACTAGTGGAAGAAACTACGATCTCAATAGCATTGAGGTAGAAAACTATTTCATAGTCATTTTGGAAAGAAGGTAACACAGGCTGTTGGTTCTATTGTGACCAATCAATAAGGTTGGGGTACATGAGTGGAAGGGAAGTGGAAGGATCCAAAGAATTGATACAGGGGTGGTCATCTCCAGTGAAAATATGTTTAGAGTCTATAAGGCCTCCCTCAAAAGTACCAAGATGCATTTGATTCCTAGCGTGGTTAACTTGATTGTTGAAAGCAACATATAAGTTCGTCTTGTCAGGGCCTATGAGTGACTCGTCAACCACTTTGGTTTTCTTATCATAAGTATGCACCACATATATTCCCAATTCTGTTGACTCAATTGAAAGATAATCCCATTCATATTCTTGTGAGTCAGTATTATTTTCTCTTTGTAACAACCGTACCATGTTCTTGTGAATACGTTCTCTATTAGGATCTTCAACATATGACTCTTCGCTTTGGTGAGATGTAGAAAATTCATCATCGTGTTCTAGTGAAGGTCCTTTTTCACTCAAAAGGATGACACTAGAGGGAACACAATTTTCCCTATCTTGGCTAAAAGTGCGAGTAGGCATAATATCTTCTTCAGATTCACTAGAATTATCAGGAGACGGGTCAAAAATAGGTTGCTCATTCGAGAATCCCAATCCAATATTATCCTTAGATTTCCTTCCATTTGTGTGACTCATAAGTTTAACAAGAGAATGTTTCTTATTGTTCAAAGGGCCATGACCTGGGTAACCCATCCTAGCTAGGAATTCATAGCCCTTTCTGTATCTTTTGGGAGAGACTGCTACAGTAAGCAAAAATTCCTTAGGTTCCTTTTGTCTGTAGATCCATTCCCTAATAGCTTGTTCTTTTTTTTCATCTTCTATGGGCACCGAGGATTGGAAAAAGGTCCTATAACATGTCATAGCAGAAGATAAAGGCTTCTTATCCTCTAAAGGTTTCCATAAGAGGGAGGGGAGACTGAGAGTGTAGCAATAGAATCTAGTCAATATTCCCCTATTCCAATAGTTAGCATTTTTAACTTCTTCTCACAATCAAAAAGAGTAGTCTTAGTTTCATCAACATCTCTATTGTGTGGTACTAAGGATTCAATAGTAAGAGTATTAATAGACATATAATTATCCCCTATAATGGAAATCTCAGTACATTTTAAAGGAAAATTTATACAGTGATTGTAGGTAGAGGGAACCACTTGCATATCATGGATCCATGGTCTCCCTAGTAAGATGTTGTAAGCAAGGGGAATATCAAGAACTTGAAAGACCATATCTTTTTCTACTGGACCAACCCAAATAGGTAACACAATAAATCCTTTGGAAGACCTTTCAACTTCATCATAGGCTTTAATAGTAATCTTCTTCCTTGGATAAATGGTGAACTCTGAAAATGCAAAATGCTTAATCATATTGAAAGAACAAATATTTAACCCAATGCCATTATCTATCACCACGTGTTTGACTCAGGTTCGGTATATTTGGATTTCACTATGTAAGGCAAGGTTATGGGGGTGACTTAAAGACTTGTCATCTTCCTCAGAAAATGAAAGATAATGCGGAGAAGAAATGTGATTAACCATGGTCTGAAATTCATCAATATCAATGTCTTTGGGGATATTTCCTATTTTCAAAGCTTTCTCTAAGATCTCCTTGTGTTTAGGGGATAGCTCTAGCATCTCAAAGATTGAAATTTGGGTTGGAGTACGCTAAAGTTGATCTACTAGATTGTAGTTTGACTTGTTGGAAGTAGAAGCTTGCTTGGAAGAGGGTTACATTTTCTTAGGATTAGATTTCTTGGAAGAATTTGGACCTTTGAGCATAACCTTGGGTTGACTCCTAGTGACATCATTTAGACTTTCCCTATGTGAAGGAAAGTTGACACCTCTAAGCATGATCATGTGATTATGCTCATTGCAAGATTGGGGTTGCATGGAAGAACCAACACCTCTTAAGATAACCTTAGGTACCTCATCAATATCTGAATCATAGTTGGGTCCATTAGGTCTCACCATGATAATGTTTTCATTCATAGGTTCAAGCATATTGATAACATTTTCACCATTTGTATAATCATAGTTGATCTTAGCTCCCTCATCTTTCTTTGATTTTTCTACTTTTTCATACTTAGGGAATGGTTATTTAAAGGCCTTATGATCATAATTCTTAACAAGACCATCCAATCCAACTTTCCCATCCTCAATAAGATCTTGAATGACATGTTTCAACTTTATGAAATTGTTGGTCTTGTGTCCTTTATTCTTATGATACTCACAATAATGATTTTCATTCCACCACTTAGGCTTCACCTCTGACTCGTACGGTTTAGCATATTTAGGTAGTATGATAATATTTATTACAAGTAAAGTCTTAAGTATAACATCACATGAGTCTCCCAAGGGAGTAAAATAATGTTTAGGCTTAGGTGCCCATGAATATTTAGCCTTATTAGAATCATCAAATCTTGCCTCTTCCCATCATTTGGTTGTTAGGATAGCACTAGCCAAGTTGAAAATGGGCTCTTTAGGCTTAGACTCATCAACAACACCACAATTGACCACATGATTGTTCTTATTCCAAGGATTATTCTTATCTTTATTATATCTATTACCATTTTTGGACTTATCCTCACTCAATTTTATCTCACCCTTTTTGACCAAAACATCCTCTATTCGAAAAGAACTTTAAATCATATCATTAAAGGTGCAAAAGAATTGCTTTCTAATATCATAATATAACTCAGGTACGAGTTTATTAATACAGATACCAATCTTTTCATTCTCTGGTAGTTGTCGTGGGTACCTTGAGTGTAACTGTCTCCATCTTTGCAAGAATGTAACAAAAGGTTCACCTTGTTTTTGTTTGATGTTGCATAGGTCAAGCATTGTCAAAGGGTGCTGAATATTATAAGAATATTATTGAATAAACCTTTGCACTAACTCATCAAAGGACTTGAGTGGAGGTGTGATTTTTGTGAACCGTTCCATAGCTTGTCCATTTAGACTCCTAGGAAAGAGTCTCATAAGATAAGTGTCATCATGCGTAAAGTCCATACTCAAAGCATAAAATTGTTGAACATGGTCATTTGGATCCCCATTTCCATCATACTTGTCATACTTAGGTATCTCAACATCTCTCAGAAAAGACACCATGTATAGAGTATTTTCAAAAGTTAGAGTACATATGAATTCAATAGAAAATGATGACTTAGGCTTCTCCTTTTCCCTTTTTAAGTTTGACATTTCATTTTTAAATTTTGTATTACCTTGATGACAACTTTGAAATGTGAGGGTTCTCTTCTTCAAATCAATCCATCAACATCAGAGTCATTAGGGATTTTCAACCCTTTATAATCCAAGTGCATGAAATATTGATCACCATTTTGTTCCAATGCTTTTAACATTATTCATTGATAACGGTCGTCCTGTTCAAAGTTTAGGAGCTCTTCTTTAGTAATATCATGCTCTGCGTTGTTGCCGTGTTGAGAGTTAAAACCCAGAATGTGAAGATCTTGGAGGTGAATCAAATCCATTATGTTGTGACCTTGGGGGATATATTTGAGGTGTATTATTCCCATGATCTCCAAGGAAATTGGCATTGAATTGTTGAGCCAAACAAGTCATTTGTTCTTCCATTTAAGCCTTTCTCTCTAAATCCATTTGTCTTAACCTCCTATTGTACTAAAAAAGGTCATTCAATCACTTGTCATGTTCTTCCCTGCACATGGTGAGAGATAAACTACTTTCAGATCTTGATGAAGTAAGAGGTGTATCAAAGGTATTATCAAAGGAACTTCCAAAAGGATCAAACCAAACTTCAGTACTATCCCCTTTTTTGTTAAAGGTAATTTGAGGTTCTTCGCCTTGATGACGTTGACGCCTAGTAGGAAAAGGTAATTTTTTTCAAATCTAGTTAGAGGTTTATTTCCTTGGTCAATATGATATCTAGTTTTTACTGGCATGAATGAGAATGTAAAGAGCTAATTAAGATGACACAAGACAACTTGATGTCCACCTTAGGAAAGCAAAGTGTTCACTTGTCAAAAAAAATGAGAGATCAAGATGACTTGTCACAAAGTACACAATCTGTGGGTAAGATCTCTATATATGACACTTGTGACTCGAGTCAAGAGATAAAGTCAAAGCCAAGAAAAAGATAACCAAGAGAGATAAACATGTGAACAAATTTACTAATCAAGAATGTAACCAAGGTATCTAGGTGATCCTTTTTAGCTAAAAGCACTCCCTTACCTGCTAGTCTCAGACCAAGGGACCAGAAATAGTCAAGTATAAGCTTCCTAAACTAGCTTAAGACAAAATTGAAGGCCAAAACCACTCGGATCAGAAACTGGATGACATACCTCAACAAACTAGATGATAGTCGTGTGATATTTCTCACTACTGCAAGCGAGATTGAGACAACAAACATAAAAGACCAATTGTTTTTTACTCAAACCCTTATTTTGATTTACTAGAACAATTTGTGATAGTAATCAGTTTTAGTTTTAACAACAATTTGGAATTTTAGAATCAATTTTTTAAAGAAACTATGATGCATAAAGTATTCTTCAAATAATCAAGCAAGGGACAAAGCAACATTGCATGATATAAACATTTGTGAGGTCTCAAAGAAAAACCCTATGAATAGTATCATCATGTGTATGTTCAAATGATTTCCACCGGTCTTAACATGATCAAAGATACATCAAACATAATCTACCTAAGGACAATTTGGCTTAGTATAAAAATATTTGTCCACACTTGCTATTCCTTCGCCTAACACAAAGTGATGTAATGGGCTTTTTCCAAGACTATGCATGTTGTCAGTTTTTAAAAGAGGCTCAGTGCTCAAATTGCATAGGCTCCCTCATGCCAAACTTGTGCTTTAGAATTCCCTTGAGAATACATATGATGAGTTTAAAATATTTAGGTGATCTGGGTAATCCACTTGGATCGATCCTTGCACAAAGATTATGATACTTTCAGAGGCGAGTCGGGTAGATTCTATCCAAAAGTATCTAGTAAGGACAACCCTTCATGACTATCCCTTATAGTTTTGCAAGAGGAATTGAGGCCTTTCAACCCCACAAGAATCCAAAATGTATAGTCTCGCAAGCAAGATTGAGACCTCTCATCCCTATACAAGTAGGAGGTACTGCCCTTGTAGTCTTGTAAACAAGATTTAGACCAAAAATGGTACTATAAGCGCCTAGTCAAGTGTAGTCTTGCTTAGCAATATTGAGGCAACTAGGCCCTACACATGAAAATGAATTAGAATTAGATATAGCCAAGTATTTCCTCTCCTTATATTGAAGGAATATTTTGATTATAGTGGGGTGGAGTACTCGGGTTCGCTTGTTCCCCACTTGGGTCGGTCCCAAAAGGTTTCTCTCTTGACAGGCCCTCTAAAGGTAAATGCAAGAAAAGTAAATGGATAGCTAGTGGCGGTAAATATTTATGATTTTACTTGAGGAAAATAGAATAATCTCCTACTCCATAGTGTCTCCCAAACACATCAAGCACATGTTAATATACCCAAGATTCATTTCTAAGCGATGAATCAAGTAGGTCTAGATTTTTTATTATCTCTAAAGAGATAAGAGCTTACTCTCCTCCTACTCACTTGACCAAAAGAAATGAAACTTCCTAATTAAGCTAGCTGCCTAAAAAAATACTAACCAAATACACAATATTTTTTTGTATCTCCAAGGCAACCTGCAAAACAAATGATGTGAGTAATTTTAGATTTTTCAAGTCTTCAACAACGTCCTGCTAAGCAAATGGATTAGTAGTCTTAATGCTTTTGTCTTGACCAAAAATTTTGCAAAACCATTGTTAGAAGACAAAAAAAAAAACAAAAAACCCTACAATAAAACCTAATCATCAATCCTACAATACAAGATGCAATGAAATGAAGTTGGAAATAAAGTGCAAGTTCATCGCATTTTTTTTTGTTTGCCTTTGACCTAGTCAACAAGATCTGATTTGTTTTCTATAATTTTAACTCCAAAAATAGAAATGCAAAGAAGAGACCCCTACTAAAAATATAAGAGCTTTCCAAATATGTAAAAATTTTAGCGATATTTTCTAATTTGTGCCCTGGACCTAATTTAACAAAAGAGACCAATTTTTAAAGATCATATTTTTAACCCATTATTTTTCATTAAAACCAAAAACACAAAGAACATACCCCCTCTAGAATTTTTAGATTTTTTCTAAAAATGTATTTTTTTCTGAAAAATTTGCTGATTTGGGATCAAAAATGAATTTTCATGAAAAATCAGAAAAAATAATTATAACTCGCAGAAAAATGATTAGAAAAATATTATTTTTTGACTTAGAAACATTTGAACCATCCTTAACTTGCAGTAAAAATTTAAGATCCAAAATCCAAGCCGTTTGAGAGATATGATCAAGTATTCCAAACACCCTAGGATTTTGTCTTCAACTCAACTTGCACAAGGGTAAGCCTTGAAAAACTTGAATAAAACAACCATGCAAGGTTAGAAAATTAGAAAAGTGTGGAGAAAATGAAGGAAAATCAGGGGCATGTGCCCCATGGTGGGCGCCAAAAATGTGTGATCAAAATGTGACACACTTCTATAAACCATTATACTTGAGAGAATCCATGAAGAAGGAAGTCTCAAGAAGCAGCTTATAGTTTCCTATCTATGACGTGCAATAATCGAAGATAATGTGAATGGTGGCTCTCAAATGAACCTTAAGAAGAGACCCTTGCAAGGTGCACCATATAATGAAAGATTCAAATTATGATGCAAATGAGAGATAATCTAAGATGAAATTCAAGAACTAAGCTATGATGAAAATGCAAGAACAAGGAAAGCAAAGCTAATCTAGAAAGATTACAGTACCTCCTAGTTAAGCTATGTGATCTAAGCTAAATGAAATAAGCGAATACTAATATAGAATTCAAGAGTTCTCAAGAATTCTTTAAGAATGAAAGTAAACAAAGTGATATCATAACAATAGCATGAGTGAGTAATCTATTATCCTTTTTTCAAGAGTGAGGAGAGAGCCTCCTTTTAAAGAGCAATGAACAATAGAGATTAAGAGGCAAAATCCAAGGGTGGAGAAAATCCTCATTTTGAATTTGGTGCACAAGATTATCAAGAGGGAAAATCAATGGACATGGCTAAGAGGCAAAAAGATGTGTGGAAGAGATTAAGAGGAAAAAGGAGATTCCACTCATCTTGGAAAGTGTGCATTCAATGTGTAGACAAAATTTTTTTTTCTTTTGTTTTAAATTAGCAAACTCCTTTTTCATGTGCACACATAGAATAAGGTATTTTATTTAATTAAAAGAGAATATGTTCTTTTAATTAAATTTAAAGCTTAGGATAAAGTGGCCAAACTTTAGGATATCATCGAATAAAGATAAAATCAGGATTTGATCAAGAAATAAGAGTTTAAATCAATGTGAAAAATTGATTAAGCACAAGATGTAGTCTAGTATTTAAATTATAATGTTTAGAAAGGGGTCTTATAGTTTAATAGACCATTTTTGGGTGATTACACAAATCTTCTATGACAGTGTTATCATCTTCAAAGAATTCAACTTTCATAGTGTCTCTTGCCTCCAATTTGTGCTCAATTTTATCCTCAAGAATTTTCTCCTCAACTTCCTTATGAGTCTGATATAACTTTGTGTCTCTTTCTTCTCTGAAATTTTCATCTTTCTTCTAATTATCATCAATTTATTTCTCTTCCTCAACTTCCCCTTTATCTGCTTCAACATTTTTGATCTTTGACTGATCATCAGTCTGGTTATCTTTTGCAAGCTCTTCCTTCTCCTTGTCACCAAGAACATAGTCTTCTTCTATCATAGTCATCTGAATGTTAGGAACTCCACCTATCATACCTTCTTCATCAACCATAGACTAAACTTAAAATGTTATAGGTGCCCCAGAAATAAAAACATCAGTCTTTCATTAGACATCTTAAATGAAGTATCCATTGCATCAAGGGGGTCACTGTCATAGATAGTGGTATTGACATGTATCTCCTTCCTATCATCCTTCTTTGCAACATCGTAATGATTATTAAATGATGTTTTTGTCAATATTTCATGTCTCCTTAGTTACTTCTATTTTCCTGATCATGAGCTTGTTTATCCTTGATTTATCATCAATTTTGTCTTTGCTTGCTCAACAATATTATCAATTTTATCTTTAGCAATAATAGAACAAAGATTGACCAAATTCCTCTCTCTAATATCCTTATCCTTATCTTGTGCTGCCAACCTTCTTGCTTCTAACATATCAAATAGATCATCAAGAATGTCACATTTGATCTCTACCAAATCTCTATTGTACTTGTTTAGATAGACAATTACTCCATCCTCTAACAATCTCTTTTCTTGTTCATCATATATATTGCAATATCTTTTCAATTGAACTAATATACCATGAATAGTCATATTCTTCAATACATTATTCACTATAAAATGCGGCTTACCAATGTCTATCTTCGGTTACTTACTTGCTAGATCATCTTATGATGTTGGACCACTGACCACTCTAGTTACCTTGGATCCTTATATTCTTAGTTTCTTTACTACGTCATCAAAGTCTATTGCTTCATATTTATCATCATCCTTAGTCCCTTTATACACTCTCTTGGACTTTTCCTTAACTCTCTTTCTTATAGATTCAAATTTATCTTTCGGTATTGCTGATTTGGATTGGGTTGCCTTCGGTTTAGATATCTTTGGTTTATCAAATTTGTTGGCAACTACAAGCTTCTTCTCTTCTGTAGGACTACCTAATGTCTTCATTGAACTTCTTGTCTGTCTGCTTGCAGATGATAAAATAATAGGTATGTAAAGAAGTGGTGCATCATCATCAAAATCAATAGGATCTAGTGCTTGCACCTTCTATCTCTCTTCCCCTTCAAGTTTATTTTCTAATTTTTCTTTCTCTTTCAGGTCTTTTAACTTCCCAATGAACTTTCAGGATTTTCTCCTTATAGGTTATGAACCTTTCCTCCTTAGGATCAATCAATTTTTTTAAAATATCTTGCTCATACAACTTAATTAGATCTACATAAACTTCATAATCCATAGGCATAACCCATGAGGTCCTTGGCTCTACTGCTTCCATCAAGCAATCACCAATTTCTACCATGAAATAAATATTGTCTTCATATTTATCTACAATCTCTCTACAAATCCTATATATTTGCTGCATTTCCTCCTGAAAGGATTTAAAGTATCCCCATGTAATGCTTCTTCTAGATTTTCTTTCAAGCATATGGTAGTAGTTACTGATCTGAATTGCAGTAGGAACATATTTCTTCCATGTAGTATTACCGATTCCAGGAAAATAGTTCATGAAATATAAGAAAATGTAAAGAACCAGTGAACTATACTTGAAAATATGCTTCTTGTCTTTCTTTATCTTATCCAAATTATCTAAGAGTTGCACTCTCAGAGCCTCACAAATTTCATAATTTACATTCTCCTTCACATTCCTATAGGCAATATTAATGAGTGTTCTTGAAATTGAGTTTTCCCTGCTAGAATGGTATACCTTGTATTCCAATATCATCGATGAAAACTTAACATCAGGTTACTTAATGTTGTTTACTATCATGGCATGATTATCCCCCTAAGATTCAGTCAATTGAGTTACAATATATTTCTTAATGGTCCTTAAAGCTAGAACTTCTCCATATGCATTAAAACCTGTGACTGCCTCTAACGCTTCCTTGGTTATTTTGTACCACTTGTCTAACCACATAAAATGATCATGTATATGGCTCAGAAAGTACCTAATCCATTTGGGCTCATCAAATATGTGAAATTTCATGACTTGACCTATCTTCATATTTTCAAAGATTTTGAACACTTCTTTTAGTTTACCATCTACACATAATGATTCATACATCTGATATATCAAATCTTCCCCTAATTCTTCAATGTTATAGTGGATATAGGCTGTAATATATTTGACATTTAATAATCCATATGAAAAACTAGAAAATTCACCTTCAAGATCATCTTCCATATACTTATAGGGGTCTTTGGTCTAGGTCGATCCTCCATAGTGACTATCGAAGGTGTATTCATAATCTCATAATCAAAATACTGAACCACAGAATGATAAATACCTTTTTATGTCGATGATAAGGGTTTGTAATTTGATCTTTGAAAATGATTATAATTTCTTCTCAAATTGCCTCAAACCTCTCTGCAAGATCATTCTCGAGATGATAAGGTGACAAATAAAATATTAGATTGCTCTTTTAAACTTTCACTTGATCAAAAAGTAATTTCAATTAATGCATTGAACCCTAGCTCAAAAATATTCATTCAAACTAAGACACAAAAATCCATCTGCGATCCATCAAACCTGTTCATAATCCTTCAAGAGTGATTTCATTGTGATCTAGATTCTGTTAGTAATAACTGAGAGGGGGGGGGGGGGGGAANCTGAGAGGGGGGGGGGGGGTGAATCAGTGGCCTCAAAAATTTATCCAATTTAATCCACCAATCAATACTTCTCCGATTATTAAGTCCCTACAAGATGCATGCCTTTGAAATACTTGAAACAAATAACTGTTTGTCGGTTTACCTTGTCTATCCTTATTCTCCTTCATAACCGATAAGCAGTAAACTGTATTTACCAATACTCAGTAAATATGCAGAGTATACCAATCAATCCATAAATGCATATGTAGAATGTAAAACAATAAAGTAATGAACCATACACATATAACACAAG
>MU227289.1:829482-848629 GCA_018584345.1 Thuja plicata
CATGAGAAACTCCAAGAATCCAACAAAGAGCCAAGAGATTTTGGTAAGGGGAAAAGCAAAGAAAAACCCCTTTGTGAATAATAAGAATATGGCAAAAAAGCCTATGGATGAGAGCAATAAGCTCAATGCAATAATGAGAGCAATGAGAGATTGAGAGAAGAAATGAGAGAGAGGAGAAGAATATTGAAGAAAGTGTGTGAGAGGCATCTCTTAAGTAGAGATGAGTGGAGGAGTTTGCATGTAACTCCCTTCTCCTATGAATGCCACATTCATATTGTGTGTGTGACAAATGTGTGATTCCTCTTAAGGAGGAATATCTATTTTCCTTATTAAAGGAAATACAAAATAGTGGCATGTCCTCCTACTTGGACTAGAGGACAAATACAAATAAGGATACCTTATTTACCCTTTTAAATACATATTTTCAACCAAGGAAAGAATAATTTTAATAGATGTTGTGCTTTTCTGTTCGTCGGTGTCTGCAGAATTCTTTAGCTCTCCCTTAGCTTGATTGATTAGGACTGCATGAAGTTTATCCTTCATCAGTTTCTCTTTAGCATCTTCTATCAGTTCACTCCCCCATGTATCTGATTGCTTGCTTCTGGGAATGAATTATGCTTGTCTCTTAAATAGACATGATATCCCTTAATTCTAGGTTCTTGATTCTTGACTCTTGGCGTGAAAAAAAATCCAGCCAAATTGATTTGCGGCTTTAACTCCTATTTTATCTTGTAGTTATCTTCTTGCCAACTATACAAATCACTTACTTAACTGTGGTCGAATAAAACAAATCAAACAACCAGTTAAGTCTATCCCTTAGCTCTGTCAGCTAGATATTTTGTCATTTTCTGATCTCTCTATTTTGTCGGTCAACTCTACAGTTCGTCGCTGGTGACAACTGCCAGTTCCGTTGGTTTCGCTTCAGTTAGATTCAGGATCTTCGTTCGTCGGGCATCATTGGATCTTGCTCATTGGGCAACACTATTTTTAGGTCATCAAGCATCCTTTGATTCTGCTTCATCAGGCAATACTATCTTCTGCTTGTTGAGAATCACTGTAACTTTATCTCTATCTTTACCGATGGTGTGCACTCCACCGGTGTAGTCTGTCGCTTGGTGAATACTTGACTTTTATGCATTGCTAAAAGCATAACCTTTATTCCATTGATTCTTTAAAGTCTTTGGCATTATGTATATGACCATATCGATGATATCAAGTTGACATCAATGATAATACAAACCATTAACTGATTTAATGTCTTGCATCATCTTCAACTTAATATAGTCAACCATTTAATCAGTTATATGTCATCAGATTCCATTCTACTTTTGATCACATTGATCGCTTCCATCGATCATTCCGGTTTAGGGGTAAGGTACAAATTTTCATTAAAAAATCCACCTTAGGCCACTAACCTAATTTAGTTTCCAAATGAATTTTCCACACCAGGGGCAGTGCAGACCCTCCATTACATTCTGAATTTCTTTTAGGTACCCATATCCATATTAGGTACTGAACCTCTCATTATCACATTAGAATTATTTAATCTACAGTACTTAGCAATATGACCATGATCATTGCATTTGAAACATATCACATTTGAATTTTCATACCTTACATTCAGTTGGTTTGTCCTTAATCTACATCACTTCACTATGTGACAAAAATTATTGCATTTATAACATGTAATATTCCCTTTGTTCATATAATTTTTCAATTTGGCTCTACACTCATTTGATTTATGCCCGTAATTGTAGCAAGTGAAATAATATCTAGAAAAGGATGGTGTATTATGTTTTGTTCTGTATTGATTCACCCTATGACCAAATTTGTTGCATGAAAAACATCTCCAATTTAGGTTATGTGAATTAGGTTTCCTCATAGACAAACTCTTAGGTTTCTCTATCTCATTGTCTGATAAGGTGTTGTTCTGACCAGGTATGGAGCTTTCTCCCTTTTCAAAGCCAAGTCCTTGTGTATCTCCTTTCAACCTTTGACTCTTAACTTTTTCATCAAGCTTCACTAAAATGGATTTGAATTTTTATTTGAATTCATTAGCTATAGCAAGCTCACTCCTAAGAACTTCATTAACCCTTTCAATCTCTTGCTCATTATGTGTGGATTCATCAAGATCAAGCTACAATTGTCCAATATCATAATTTAGTTTATGAAATTTATCATACTTTTCCTTCAGGGATTGCTCAAGATGTTTTTCATTATTTTTCATTTCCTCAATCTCCTTAGAAATATTCATAGCCATGAACTCCATCTCATGTTTCAAATTATCTTTGTCTTTTACAAGTGTTCACATTCATTTGATTTCTCCTTCAAGGCTTGTGAATCATCAGTGCTTCCTTTCTGCTTCAACTAATCAACAAGATCTTTCCCCTTATCCTTGTATTTGTTCAATTGTTCTTTTAGGTTCTCAATGAAGTTATTAACATCATCAAGTCTCTTTTTAAATTCAAGGTTATGAGCATTTGATTTGTCAAGATCTTCAAGTGCAACCAAGAGTTTCCTTTGAACACTGCTAGAAACTATTGAATCGGCTATCAATACCTTCCTCAACCTATTAGAATCCCTCTGAGGTACAAATATCTGATACCAATTATTAGTATTGAGGAACACTGAGAGGAGGGGGGTGAATCCATGTTCTGAAACTTTTAACCTTATTAATCTGATTTCTCAACCATAAACCAAATACAATGAAAAGAAAACAATTGAAACCTAAAACAAGAATCCACATAATCATAACACCATGATTTTTGTGTGGAAACTCAGTTAAGGAAAAAACCATGGTGGGGATGGTACCCACAAATGATTACTTTGCAGCAGTAATAACCTTGCTAAAGGTTTGTATACAATAAGAGTGGAATGTACATGCATTCAGGATTACATCTTATAGATCATTTCTCAATCACAATAGAGGACAACAACCCTTAGGAAAACACACTTCTTTACAATATGTATTGGACTACAATCCAAAATAGTGAACTGGAAGTTAGCATCACATATGCCTATACAGTTCCATGTAAGCGCAACACAAAATTATGCTTAATCTGCAATCTCACCTCTTCTCAATATCAAATTTTCATGTAAAACATCCAACCATAACATATCTAACCATATCTATCATAAATCATCACAAAAATGATCTTATATACCCAATTGCAAAAACTATCTCAATCGATCGACCTCGGGAACATAAAATATAACGTGTGAACAGTCATCCAAATCCATTAACAAATCTTCATTCTAACCTCGATCGATGCCATAAATATATTTTGTCATGTCAAACAAATAAAAACAAATTGATAAAGCAATCAATTAATCGATCTGATAGGATCGCTTAATGATCCACTGGCTTACTATGATTGTTCTTCACTGAATACTGGTTTCTTCCACTTAGAACTGCATAACTCAATCATATGATATCATCAACTATTGTGATCATGGAATAAAGTAGTATATACCTTGTAGAATCTTATCCTAGCTGTGCAAATCAAAACTCAAATTCAATCGTATGTACTGATCCTTATACTATAGTCTGTACACTATCTCTATTCTCTCAAACTTAGCCAATTTAGCAATCTGACCTAAGTTGGTAAGTAAAAAATAAGACAAGTGACCATATGAATCATGTATGGTTTCCATAAATTAAAACATACAAGCTTTATATCAATGTCTCTTTCCAACATGTCTAACCAACCCATAACAACCAATGACTCGTCAACTCCCATGATTTTGCACTTTTTTCAACATCTATAATATTTTGCAATATTGATAACTTAATCAATTTAAATTGACCAATTCCCTAACAATCTCATATGGACCCAAAACATGCATAACCTAGTATCCATTAAATTATTACACCAAAGACACAATTTAAAACCAAAATAACTAAATTTCCTTCATGGAGGCATGGAATCACTAGGTGCTCCTGCACTATACTCCCGGGGAAGAAGAATTTGAAGTTCTACTTAAATGGAAGGTAGAAACATGAGAATTATGCTTGAAAACTCTCATTTGGGGTCTATAAATCCCTTTGCATTATCCTTGAAATAGTCCCATGATGGTTTCATCTTAACTGTAGGTTTCTTAAACATTTGACAAATATGTTTGAACTTGTCAATATAAACTTGTCCTCTATTTGCACCTCTAAATCCTTCTTCTAGAGATACCTTATTAAATGACAATTAGAATGGACAAGTCTTACCATAATATTTCTCACACTCTTAAAAAAACTTTAAATATTGATCCCATATAATGGTAAGAACTCTTTTTGACTCATCAACATCACACTTGCTTCTACTTATGGATTTTTATTGTCCTTCTCTATGCTTCAGACAAACCCCTTCTCACCCACAAAAATAGTAGTAGGACCCATTTGTGATTCCTAATTTTTCTCTTCCTCAAATTTATTTGGATCTTCCTTCATCAAGAAAGGTTCTTTAATGTATGGTACTATTATCCCCTCCTGCATCCTTCTCTTTTGAATGATCTTCTTGATGGGTCATTTTACCTTCTTCCTTATTGGTAAATGTCAACCTTATTATTGGGGCTTACTCAAGAAGTTGTTGCATCTCAAGTTATATTCTTATTTACATATACGCTTGAATTTATTTTATTTTCTATAAGGATTTTCCTCAAATATTCTATCTCTTGCTCAATATCAATTTGCTTTACCTTCTCATCCTTCTTCTTTGTCTCACGTCTCTCTTTTCTTTTGTCTTATTTCTTGCTTTGTACCTCCTTACTATGCAAGTATCCATGGAATAATATTATGATAAAATCCATTCTTATTCTCAAGAAATTCTCTTTCACATTTCTTCTTCTTGCCTTTGTGATACCTCACCTAGGTTTCCTCCATTCTTCACTACCTAGTCTTTTGGAATCCATGTTCTTTCTTCAACCTGCAAAAAGACAACACACAAACTCCCACAAACTCATCTTGTTAAGATCTTTAGGATATAATACCAATTTTATTCAAATTATGGGTATACAAGATCAAAACACCAATTCTTCAATACCCAAACACCCAAAAATAGCATTTTTCTCTTACAAGCCTTCAACTAGCTAGTAGCCTTCCAAAAAGTGGTTTTCCCTCATAATTTTCAAGGAAATATGATATAAAAATGTAAATTTATTTTATGATACCCATTTTTCATTTATTTAACATATATCAAGATTAGTGGGGTTTTTTTGTATGGATCTACTCAGATTTTGATTGCAACTCTGCCAAATAGGCCTAAAAGGAGCAACAAATGGGGTTTTTCAGGAATAACTTTCAGAGAATTCAATCCCACAATATAAAAATGTTTTCAATACCCATTATGGAGTTCTAAATCATACTCAAAATTTAGGGTTGGTTGTTTTTGGAACATAACCCTCAATAATTGACTTGTAATGCTGCAAATAGGCCTAATTAGATCTCTCCCACTATGTTACTATACGAGTTTTGATTCCTAGGATTCCAATCTCCTAACCAAGAACCCAAAAAACTAAAATTGGGTCAAACTCAACCTTTTAAAGAATTAAAAATAACTTTCAAAGAGTTTCTCCACAATTGTAACCCTTACGCAATTTAATGACAAAAACAACATGATTTTTTCTTCCTCTTTCAACCTAGGGCATCATCAAACTCTCATCCATCTTCATCCCCTACTCAAGAAACATTATTAACATTGAGGAAAATATATTTACATCTATTCCTCCAATTTTGAGGCCTTTCATTGGTGGAATGGACATATATACATGATTTTCAATCAAAGTCCACCTTAGTGAGGGTTTCATACAACTTTAAAAAAAAACCATAGCTCGCTTCAAACTTGATGAAAATGAATGAGAGAAAGTGAAATAGGAAGAATATTCAATGAACTATCATTAAAAATACATAAATATTCACTTATAGGCCATACAAATATGTACAAGTTTGTAAAACAATAAATAAAGTCTAAAAAAATTGGAAAACAAAGGAATTTCCTCTATTTTCTTCCACATACATCATTCCCAACCCTTTGATCAACCTCACAGGGCATATTTGAACACATCAAAAAAATTCCAACTACCATTTGAACTCCACCGGTTTAATCAACCCATTGCAATAAATGACTCTTCAACTCCCATGATTTTGCACTTTTTTCAACATTGACAACATTTTGCAATATTGACAACCTAATCAATTTAACTTGAACAATTACCTAACAAGATAATATGGACCCCAAAAATGCATAACATGGTCTCCATGAACTTATTACACCAAAGACACAATTTCAAACAAAAATAATTAAATTACCTTCATGGAGGGATTAAATACTAGGTGCACTAATGAATTCTTCTTAACATGAAGAATACTTGACCTTGCACGACAAGGAGTAATGGAATAAGTTGCATATGAAATATATAGAATAAAATTTAACACACCGATAAAATTTTATGCAACTAAAATCATGGCATGGAAAAGAGTAAGAAACACAATCGTTAATAAATAATTTCAAAATCTTTGGCCAAAGTATCTTTTTGAGTCAACTATCAACAATTAGTTAAAGAAAAGATTTTTCCTTCTTTGGAAACTTACCTTGATCTCTTACTCCATATTTAGTACCATCCATAAATACATAAAACATCATCAAAACACAAGAACACAACCATGTATTTTATATCAAAGTCAAATAAGTCTCGAGTTGCACAATCCATTATGATCAAGTGTGTATTTATTGATATGTGATAATAATAACAATAGATCAAACATTTATTTAATAAGAACATTCATTACTGTTGGAAATGATGTAATGGTGTGTACTAAGAGGGGAGGGGTGAATCAGTACCCTTAAAACTTTTATTGCTTAACCTTAATCCTTTTAGTAATTAATTGTTTGTATTACCGACCATATCTGTTCTTCTATCTTTATGCATGTAATATCAATTCATAAACTTAATTATCATGTAAACATTCAGGAAATGTATTTACACATGACACAAGATTTGGTAACGCAGAAAACCCTTGTTAGAAGGTAAAAACTGTGGTGGGGATGAAACCCACAAAACTTCACTATCTGCAGAATGGAAGGGGTTGGTTAAGGCTTACAAGTTTGATCACTCCTGATGATCTTACAATGTTAGGAGTAACATGTAGAGACTAGTTAAGCTCTAATCTGTTAAGAGATTTAGCAACATTGTTTAGTGTGCACTTGGTTAAGAGGTTTACAAAAGGATTGTTAAATCGACCTTCTCAAAGGATTTCTTCTATTTGCTACACTTGTTAGAATGTAGTCAAAAATATTCATTGACCTAAATATATGCAATCTAGAATTGTTGAATACAGATCTATTAAAGTTCACATGTATATTTATCACCTATTACGATTGATCAATACCTATGTTCTTCTCGGTAGCCTTGAATCTGGTTCTTGATAACCTATTTCATCTTTTTCTATCCTTTTGCATAAAACTCTATCTCTGATCCATAAATGTGCTCCTCGGCTATAATCATCATCACATCATCTTGTTCTGATTGATTACACATCTATCTATACATTAGATTGACCTATTTTTCGTTTCATGTTTTTCAAAGATAACTCTATGATCAAAGGTTTACAACTTGATCTTGATCTCCTAGTTTGCATGTTTACAATCAGTTAGATTGATTAAAATAATTACAATTACATTGCTTGCCCCTCAAGAAATGGTTTTAAATATATGCTTTAAATCTAAATATAAAACATAAGTGTTTTATCTGACGTGTAAGTTAGATCCACATTTCTCGAAATATAAGTGTCTCTCGGTAGACTAGTACTTGGGTTGCTTTATATACTATCTTTCAGGTTCCTTTGTTGTCTATTTTTTGGGTTCCTCTGTTGGGTTACTCTCTCGGGTCCCACTTCAACATTTTTAGGTTGCACTTGTAAACTATATCATCGATTTACATTATAACCTGCTCTGTTGGGTTACACTATGAACTTTGTTGTCGGGTTCCCTTGTGAAGTTGTATGTCAGGTTCCACTGAACTTCTGACTTTTGGTGATTATGTACCGATGGTTCCAAAACTATTTCCTTTGCATACTAATGGAAAAATATGTCATCAATCTCCCTCTTTGACATTAATATCAAAAACTAATATGTGCAAAACTAAAATGTTTAGTATCTATACCATGTAATTACCTTGTCATTATGACTCCCCCTATGTGTATGCTTTGGTATATATATATATATATATATACACTTTCCTTTATACTATTTCCCATTTTCATTATTTCCCCCCCTTTTACCTTATCCACTCTCTTTGTCACATATTATTCCCCCTTTTTTTATAATAAGGACAAAGGTGTAAATACTTACAACTTGTCAAAAATATGGGAATGGGAGTTATGCATGTCTTCCATCATTTTCTCCCACTTCTCCTTAATGTGTTCAAGGGTCATGATCTCCAATGTGATCCTTGCATGCATATCATTTATGCTTTCTATCACAAACATTTCTGGGGTGGCAATCAATGTGCTTACCGATGTCATATGTTGTTGCAATTTTGTAAGTTTTGGTAAGAGTAGAGCTTGAAGCTCGGTTACCTCATCTCTGAATTTTGTTTTTGCCTCTAAAATTTCTAGCCTCAACCTTTTATCTTCAATGATCTTTTCATAATGCAACTTGATTGTATTGTCAATGGTTGTTAGACTCTATGCACTAGCATTTAGATCTGCATCTATTTGTGCAATCTTCTCATTATTTTCCTTAGTGAATTGATCTAATGTGCATAACTTCTAAATTAAGGCTATAGCTTCTAAAATTATTGGTTCTAATTCATTGACTAGTTCAGACAACTTTACCTTGTTCTCGGCCACTTCTTGGCTGATTTTCTCTGTCAATTTGTATTGATACTTTTGTTCTGCACATTCTTCTATTGCTTTCTCTGCATCCACATTCTGTGATGTGATGGCTTCGGTAAGAACGGCTAATTGATCAATGATAGAAGTATTTTGATCAATGTTTGTATAAGGTACAATATGCATAAGTATTTCCTTAGTTGTCTCAAGTAGCTATGTATCTTTTGTCTATTTCTTAAGGTTTTCTTTTACAAAGTTCTACATACTTTGTAAGTGCCTCTGAATCCAATGTCCTCGGATCACATACTAGTATTTAAATAATCTCATCCAATGTAACTGGATTCTTATTCTTTTTCTTCTTCTTCTTTGAAAGTGTTGTGGAGGGACCTATATGCAGCACCATAGCAAGTTACTTTTCTTGGTTTGATGTGCTTGGTGAAGGCTTTGGAGTATGTGTACCTTTATCCTACTACTTGGTGTCTACCTGTCAGTTGGGAGTGGATGTCTCTACATAAACCTTGCTTTAACTGCAACTTCCCCTTTAGTATCCTTAGGAGTGGCAAGACCTTGCTTGTCTTCTTCACCTTTATCTTTATGTTCTCCATATGTTTCTTTTTGTTCTTCATTTATTACATTTTTCTCATCAGTTGTGTTTTTTAGTTCCTCTTCACCCTTATCCTTGGGTATGCCTGCATCATGCTCAGGTGACTTCTCCTTTTGTGAGATGATATTGATAGCCTGTATCAACAATGGAATTTGTCCTGGTGTGTTAACTTATGCAATATCCATTGTTGTGTTCTATTCTTTGGGCTGCTCAGAGGTAATAGTGATATCCTCAACTGCCTTTGCTTCTTCAATAGGATCTTCAGTTATATCTATTATTGTCACATCTTGGATTGTGACGTCATTTGTGTCTCCTAAAGACTGCAAGATTTGAGGAATGTCATCCATTGCTTTACTATCTTTGGTGTTTAATTCAATTTTATTGTCATCCCTAGTGTCATTTATTAGAATGTGCTCTGGGCTTGGTATAGCCTATGTTTCTTCATTGTGAGGCTTATTGGTAAGTTCTAATACTCTCTCGGAACTTGTATCCTTTTTAGGTACATCGATTATTTTTCTCCAAGTATCCTCACTTTCTTTGTCAAGCTCAATAAAGTTTCCCTGTAGGACTTTGTAAGCTCTCAATTTTGTTGAGAACCTTTTTGAATGTAACTTCATCATTTCTTCAATTTCTTCCATTTTGGACTCGGGTGACATAACATAAACTAGGGTTCTTTCCCTTATCTATTTTTTAGAATTCAATGCGAATGTCCACCTTGCCGATAATATGTCTAGAAGTTCTTGTGGCATTTTACCTTCAAACCATATTGGTATATATTTGAATATACACATTGATATGATGATTTCCTCCTCTATCTTATTCTGATCCTCGGGATTCAGAGTTAGCCATTTTCTAATCTTAGGCTCTGTTATTGAACCTTCCTTGATGATTGATGCACATACCTCATAAATTGTAGTAGGAAGTTTGTTCTTTATAGGTTTTTCATCTTTTTCAATGTCTTCTATATCTTCCCTGCTTCTGATGAATTTTCTTCTTTTCATTGGTGCATGTTTCCCGGTTTGAGGCTTTTTCTTGTAAGTCCTCACTTGTCTTTTCTTTATCGGAGATGAGCTTGCATCTTTAGTTGTCTGACTTCTAGTCTGTGATGCAACAATAGTCCTTGGTTTCTTTGCAGGTGGTGGTGGTGCATTAGACTCTGTAGATTCAGATTCACTCATTTGTTCTTCTTCACCGATGGGTGACTGTCCCTTAGTGTCATCATTTTATTCTGACTCTTCATCATGTACCGAAAACTTATTCTTAAATGTATTTACCATTTTGTCTTTCTTTCTGTCAATCTTCTTCACAACTAGGCCTGTCTTTATTCTTTCCTTAGCCTCTTCATAGGTTCCAAACCTTGGTTGTGACTTGTCTAATGGTTCATTTTAAAATGCTTCAATAGCATTGGTGGCTTGATCTATGTTGATCTCATAGTCAAGTGGATCTAACCATGTTGTCCTTGGTACAGCTGGTTTGATCAAGGTGGTATCGGTGTCCACCATAAAACAAATATCTGTCTTATATTTTTCTACCAGTTGTTCTCGTATACTCATTCTTTTTTGCACTCTATCTTTGAATCTAGTAAAGTATTCATCCATGACTGAAGTAAAGTTGTCATCTAGTGACTTGATGAATTGATTGATTTGAATTGTCACTGGTCAGGTAGTATCCCAGTTGACATTACCAATAGATGGAAAGAAGTCTTGAAAGTAGAAAAATATGCACATTAGAAGTGATTTAAACTTACATGAATTGGAATTTAAAGACGTATTTGTCCTCATGTTCGCATCTAACTGCTTCAGTAGAAGCTCAGATAGATCCAAATGTAATCCTTTTTTCACAATCTTGTGGGCAGTGTCAACTACTCCACATGCAATGTTGTTCATCCTGTTGGCTTGGAATATCTTGTAGCCCAGTGCACATGCACCAAATTTCAGTTCTGGATCCTTGATACAATTTACCTTTAATCCTTTGTCATCCCATTATGCACCTGTCATCTTCTCAATTTCGGGGCGAGAATGGTGTTTAAGTGCCTTGGCCTTGTCGATTATAAGATAACTGGTCATTGCATATATCACATCTCTAGTGATCTATTTTGGCTCATCCAGCCACATCTTTTAGTCATGCACTCTGCTCAGCACTATCTTGATCCATTCGGTCTTAAAATCCTTTGGGATTAGGGCACATATCATCCCTTTTACCTCTATGTATTTATGTTCCTCCTTGATGGTTCCTCCTGTGCAAAGCTTCTTGTAATCTTGCTCTACCTCAAGATCTCCTATCTCAGCGATCTTGCAATGTATGTATGCCTTGGCATCCTCGATGCATAAAACCCTAGGTGGTATGCTTGAGAATGCTCTAGTGTTGTCGGGTTGTGAGGCAACCTCAGGATAGAACTTGTAATGTGGCTCCTCATAGGTGGAGTTCTTGATCAAGTTGACCTTATTTTCCTTGGTGTTCTTGATTTTGGTTACATGGGATGTGGTTGCCATGGTTTCTAAAAATTAGGGCTTTTCCCATAAAACAAATAGTGAGCTCGATGATGTTACTTACTTAACCTTATATATGTTGTTGTGATTCTATTTTAATGTTGTGAATATGCTTGTTAATCACTTCTACAATATGGTCGTTGTTGTTCGCTTTATGCTCTACTTCTTTGCTCTTAATTGCTGGTAAATAATGAGGTCTTTCGTTGCCCTTTTTATAGATGGTACCCTAAGTGGTGTCATTAATGCTTTAGTCACTTGTCACGTGTCAAAGATGGAGTCGCTTGGGTGACATACCAACTTCATTCTCGGTGAGAACGCGATGTTCGGGGAAAGTGTCAATTCATTTTACCTTTCACATGTTTACCGATAGATCTCGGTATATGGTGAAGACAACATTGTCTTTTACATCAATTACCGATGATGTTCAGTTTATACTGGCAACTTAGCTTTGTATGTTAACCGACGATTCTCGGTAAGTATTGACAACTTAGCTTTGTAAGTACACTGATGATTTTTGGTATGCATTGACTGACGTGATTGAATTCACAAATTCATAACAAGTAATACCATAGTGCATCTTTAATCATGCTAGTTTGGCATTTCATCAATGTATAATGGAACTGATTTAAATTATAACTTGGTATAGTGCAGTTTCATGCTTACTTGTTCTTCTTAGGTGGGGGTGGTGATATCACCAGATCCATTGGATAAGGTGTGACCAATTGTATTTCTTGGTCTAGCATCATTAGTGTTTGTAGCTTTCCTCCACATTTTTTTTCTCATCTTCCTGATGTCTTCAATGGTATTGCCTTTGGGAAAAGTGCTTGTCTTTGTTACTCGGTCTCTGTAGTCCTTTCTTAGATGACTGACCCTATGATAGTGTAAGCATGTCATTCTGGGGTTAGTCCAGATTTTGGACCTTCTTGTCCATTTCCTCATGCAGTTTGTAGTTATGTGACCATATCTACCACATTTTGTGCAATTTGTCTATGTGTTGTAATCCCAAACATATGAGTTACCAACTCTTTTTGGTTGATAAGCATTTTCTTGATCTTTTGGCTTTCATTCTTTCTTTCTCTTCTTCCTACATTCAAGAGATGTGTGCCCATGCATTTTGCAAGTAGGACAATATTTTTCCATGTAGGTTTCCTTCTTTGGTTCTATCACCTTAGATTTACATTCATATGCTTTATGTCCTTTCTTGTTATAGTTATAACAGTTTCCAATGAATGTAGATGTGGATTTAGGAATACCTTTCATTTTGCTTCTGCAAACATTTGATGTGTGGCCTGGTTTTCCACAGTGATTTCATGACTTCTTCTTTGGTCTAGGATTTGTGTAGACATCTTTGTGATCATCTTGGTATGGTGATTCTCCATGCTTGATATACCCTAGTCCGGTATTGTTGTTGACTCTTCTTTGTCCATCCAAAAAATCATCCCTCCTTTTTGTACATTCTTCAGCTCTTTTAATCATATCATTGTGTTGTTGCTAAATTCCTACTTCATGCTTTAGTTTTTCATTTTCTTCTCTTATCTCACCAATAGCTTCTATTTTTTCAATGAGTTCTATGTTTACTCAATTTGCCTCTTGACTCATAAGAATAATCTGATTGGTGATCTCATGATGATGTTCAGTAAGTCTTTGTATTTTTGACTCTCTTTCTTGTAGCTTTTCAGTGATCTTCCTCCTATCATAAATAGCTAGTGTTATTTCTTTCTCAACTTGTCTATCATTATTCATAACATAAATCATCCTTACCATCTGTGTATCTTGACCGATTTGCAGTATCTTTACTTTCTCTATCATATGTTGATTGCTTTTATTCATACTTGTGATGCTTCCTTCAGATGTGTTTGATGTATTGCTAGATGTAGATCCCGATGACTCAAAAAAATCAGGTATCTCTTCTTCATGATAGTTTGTTTCATTACAACGAGATGCCATAACCTTTCTTTCATCTAGTAGTTCTCTCATCTTGATTCTTTCTACTTTGTATTGCTCATAGAAGATCTGCACCTCTAACTTCTGATTCTCAATACTCTTGTCAAACGTATACCTTTCCATTATATTATATTTTCTCTTAAGTATTTAAACTTTTCCAAATAAGAGATCTAGCTCGGATACCAATTGTTGGAAATAATGGAATGGTGTGTACTGAGAGGGGAGGGGTGAATCTGTACTCTTAAATTTTTTATCACTTAACCTTAATCCTTTTAGTAGTCAATTTCTTGTATTACCAACCATATTTGTTATTCTATCTTTATGGATGTAATATCAATTCATAAACTTAATTAGCATGTAAAAATTCATAGAAACATTCATGAAATGTATTGACACATGACACAAGATTTGGTAATGCAGAAAACCCCTGTTAGAAGGTAAAAAATGTGGTGGGGATGAAACCCACAAAACTTCACTATCTGTAGAATGGAAGGGGCCGGTTAAGGCTTACAAGTTTGATCACTTCTGATTATCTTACCCTGTTAGGATTAACATGTAGAGACTATTTAAGGTCTACTTTGTAAAGAGCTTTAGCAACACTATTTAGTGTGCACTCGGTTAAGAGGTTTACAAAAGGATTGTTAAATCCACCTTCTCAAAGGATTTATTTTATTTGCTATACTTGTTAGAATGTGGTAAAAAATATTCATTGACCTGAATATATGGAATCTAGAATTGCTGAATATAGATCTATTAAAGTTCACATGTATATTTATCACCTATTTTGATTGATCAATACCTCTGTTCTGCTTGGTAGCCTTGAATCTGGTTCTTGATAACCTATTTCATCTTTTGTTGTCCTTCTACATAAAACTCTGTCTTTGATCCATAGATGTTCTCCTCGGCTACAATCATCATCACATCATCTTGTTCTGATTGATTACACATCTATTTATACATTAGAGTGACCTATTTTAGTTTCACACTTTTCAAAGATAACTTTATGATCAAAGGTTTACAACTTGACCTTGATCTCCTAGTTTGCATGTTTACAATCAGTTAGACTGATTAAAACAATTACAATTACATTTCTTGTCCCTCAAGAAATGGTTTTAAAGATATGCTTTAAATCTAAATATTTAAAGCATAAGTGTTTTATCTGACGTGTAAGTCAGATCCACATTTCTCAGAATATAATTATCTCTCAGTAGACTGGTGCTCGGGTTTCTCTGTATATTGTTTGGCAGGTTCCTCTGTTGACTGCTTATCGAGTTCCTCTGTCAGGTTACTCTGTCGGGCTCCAATTCAACATTTTCGGGTTGCACTTGTAAACTATGTCGTCGGTTTACATTGTCACTTGCTCTGTTGGGTTACACTATGAAATTTGTTGTCGAGTTCCCTTGTGAAGTTGTCTCTCGGGTTCCAATGAACTTCTGAATTTTTGTGATCATGTACCGATAGTTCCAAAACTATTTCCTTTGCATACCAATGGAAAAATATGTCATCAATTACATATATAACTAATGCTTTACACAATCATGAAATTCAATTTACTCACATCATTCCAAATTTTAAAATTGTGTTCACGAAATTTTAAAAAGAGAGCATATCATTTATAGAAACCCTAACAAGTTGTAACATAAATGATTAGGGTTAGGATCATAATAAGGGGTTATACAGTGGTTCCTTAATATGACATATAACCAAACTTTAGTTACATTAGAAGGAAGATGATGTACTATGCTCAAGAAGACTAAGCATTGAGTGAGGGCAATTATCCTTCAATGTAATCAAGGGTTGATTAAGGTAATGTGATTGAGAAATGCAAGTTTGAAGGCTAAATAGGAGGAAATAGTGAGTTTCAGAATGCACAGAATGACAAAAAATAGACAGATCAGTTTTGTAAGAAGAAATGGGGCCTAGAAACTGCAATTAACTTGTGAAATGTATTTGAAGAAGATCTAGAGGACTATGGAAAATTGGTCAACCTTTTCCTAAGACTATTTCAATTGGGTGAACCTATTCATTGCACTTCTCACTTCTTTCAGTTGTAGATTCTCTGCAAGGTCCTAAAATTCCTAGATTAAATCCGGTGAGAGCTATACCTATTCATGTACAAAAAAAACAAGTAAATTATTGTGTATAAGGGAGTTTTCCTCATTCAAACCCCGATTAAGGAATCAACCTTGAAATAGAAAAGAAACATGCATGAAAGAAAAATAGGATAATGTAAATAAGATATTAGATTTGAAATGTAAATGCTTATACCTTCACAATGGAATTGATGTCATAGTGTCTATATAAATGCTTGCAATTTGTTTGAATATTGTTGTATGTAGTTTTTGGCTCTTGAGAAGAATCAAGGAAGCCCTTCACAAATGCATAGATCTCTAAATACTCCTCAAATTTTCAATGTTGTTATGCTTGATAAACTCTTGCCTTGAGAAGAAAGATTGATATTTGTGTAGTTTGAATAAGGATCTCCTTAATAAATTGAGGTCTCCTCTACTTATCCTTCATGAGGGAGAGAATCTTGCTACAATGGATAATATTTCCTTCAAAGGATGCCTTGGATGCTTAAATGCCAAATTGGATCTTGATAATAACTCTTGAAATATCGAGTGTGGTTCTTAATTCTTCTTGTCTTATGTCTAAATGAGGAGAGGTAAGTTGTTTATATACCCCTCACAATATTTTGGAGGTCAAAACTAAAAAAAAGTCAATAGGATTTTAGATTTCTCGCTTAACCATTGAGACAAGCCCCCGATTTAAATTTTGAGGCAAACCTCAAGGAATAGGTTGATTGAGTTGACCTATTCCTAGGAATAGGATGGCTTGGTTGACCTATTTCCCCCCAAAAGTCTCAAAGTTTGGTTTGGGGTTGGGAACATAGAGAAGATGTTGGAATGAAAAGTAGAATTGGGGCTCGATCAGGTATAATGCACATGAAAACCCAAGAACACTAAAATGGGGCCAAATTGAGCATCTAATCATAGGTGTTTACAATTTAGGATGGTAAATAAGTATATCTATTACACCATTGAGTGAGTCCTATATAAATTAACAAAATATCACTTAAACTTATAATGCATATATAAGCATGTGACAACTTCATCTTTGATACAACTACAAATCTTTAAAACATTAAGATTATCTATATATCAACAATAATTAAGGTTATTTCTTTAAATAGGTATACAATACTCCTAAGTTTTTCCTATCCCTAGACAACCTCTAGAGAAACTTAATCAACATATATTTCTAAACATAGGTACTATCCTACCAATGTAACCCCATACACTGAAATGTACTAATAATAATACTATGCAATACTATAGATTTTGTAATAGAACAACTATGCAATATTAATTGGCAATGAATTCATAATATAGCGTCACATGGTAAAATTACATAGTTCTATTTTTGATGCCTCGGCTTATTACTACAACATAACAACTATAGGATAACTAACCAAGTATCCAAGCAAACTTGTAAATTATGAGAAGGATTACTATAATCCCTCTTTAAAATTCTATGCAATTTAAAAAAAAAATCAAACTATAGCAATCAAGTTATAAATTGCATTTTTTCTAGTTTAATTATTACACTTTCCTTCACTTTAAATATTACCACTAAAAAGTTTAGGTTTCCTAATATATAGATTATTTTTAACTCTTGATATTCCTTTGACCAAACCTACTTGAAACATATTCTCTTATTTATCAGTTAGATTCATTTCCCTTGGCCTTGAATAATTATAATAATTCACTTGAACAATTATAATGGTGTGTCTTGATGCACACTTTTTAAAGAATGATAATATTGTGCTATTCAACCCAATCATGATATTCTTTGAATTAAAAAATCTTATCTAAGACATATAGTGTTATAATCTCTACGAATAACATGTAATGCCTTTCCGAAGAACTCTTGGCACAAAGATAAAATACTCATAAAAAATTTGAGGAATAATATTTTTTTTATCTATATTATATTACATTCATATAACATCTTTAACATGAATTAGCACCAAGACTATCTATATATATGTTCATTTTAAATTCTAAACCAAATGTTCTTATAAAACCTTTCAACATTAAATAAGATAAGACTTACAATCATTATAATACCTGAGTCATGCTTCCTCATTTCTACATTGTACTCCCCATGGCCCAATACCTGTAACTGCACACATATCTGTCCTACTAGATGCATGTCATAAAAGTCATTAAACATTAAATACATGATCATAAATATAAAATTTCTTAATAACTTATTGAGAAGAATTACAAACACCAATAGACAAATTGTAAGGGGCCAGACCTAAGTCTGAGGGGCTCATCACTAATGGCCTTGCCTATATTCATGCTCATAGACTTCATAGTTCAACTCTTTAATATTAAACCATATCATATCAATTAACCATAGTAAGGGTACAAAATGCATTATATATTAATTACTTTGTTGATAAAGCACATAAGCGAGTACACAACCCTTTGTAGGGTTTCATTTCCTTAGATAGTTCCTCATCGGTTGCCAGCCACTTAAGGTGGAATAGAAATGAATGCCTAGCAAATTGTAATAAAATATACCATATTGATTTGAAAATAAGAACCTTCAACTTAAAAATGATGAAGCTAACTTGATAGCTACCCCTAAGGTTGTTCGGTGGAAAATTTAATTGAGGTCATGCAAAATAATAGAAACAATGTTAAAACCCACAAATAGTATTGTCTATCAATTTATCTTATGTAAAACCCATAATGTAATTACTAATTAGCAATAATAGGATAATTTTGAAGGGATAAACACACATTATGCTTGGATTAACATAATTTGACATAACCGATCATATAAGGACCTCTAAACAATTAGATGATGACAATTGAATCTACATAAGAAATAAATATAAGATCTATTCCATTTAAATATTTTAACTAACGATACCATAAAACTCTTTTAATTATTATCGATTGTTGTCATTGATGTGGACATTTGTCTTTGGTGTCATCGCGAGATACAAGGTTGTGAATTTTCTAACCCATTCCTAGTCATCTTAGAGACAATCCAATCATACTCTCATTTCTTCAAACTCTCTAATAATTTCTATGTAACTGCCAAACAAAGGATAGACCTTATTTTGAGGATGATGACTAACATAATATTAGATTTGATAACCATCAAATCTTCCCAAGAAACCTGCATGCAAGACTGTCACGAAGTAGAAGCAAAAGACAGAAGAGAAAGAAGGCTACGGAGGCCAAAAAGCCAGAGACATCATGTGCTCAAGAA
>MU227289.1:860621-888080 GCA_018584345.1 Thuja plicata
TAAATTCTGTTGATTGAGGCCTCAGTCAATTGGTCTATCATCTGAGAAGTATTACCCTTTTGATATATCTCTAAATTTGTTTTATGTTGCATGTACATTCCATAACACCTTTGAAGTGATAAGTTTTGTTGCAAAACTGTCTCTGAGGTTGAACATAGGATTGGAATGATATTGAATCTATTGCCCATAGTTGATTAAGGCACTAGTCTTTCTTGTTTATTGGATATAGTCATAGTTTCATTATTTAAAGTTTTGAGATACTATATCCATCTGCTCTATTCAGTTCATATCTTAAATCCATCAAACATTCTTTAAATTCTTGGAACATTACATTTGAACATTTTAAATAATACATTGTTTTCAGTTTTGTGATCTTAATAGTACTTTGCCATACTTTGAGAGACAAAAGTTCCAATCACAAGTTATCTGCTATAAAAAGCTTGTTCAGATAAAGGTTCACCCACCTTGGTCCTACAGAGCCAGAAGCGTAGGGGAAGAGGATCATAATCGATCATTCCCATTAGTTGGCCAAAATCACTTGCTTTTCTCATCATTGGATTGGCAAGTCCATAGGAAATCCAATTTGCCATTTTTGGGCACCAACAGTCACTAAAAAGGATTTGAAAGTTTTAACATGAGTGATAGGATCTCCCTTACCATTGTAATTCTCAAGATGAGGCATATCGGCTTGTTGAGGGACAAGCACATGAATAATGTCTAGGGATAAAGGACTACCCATATCACATGTAGGAATACTAAACTTAGATTGAGTTAGGGATGCAAGTATTTGTTGTAAAGAGGACACAGTTTGAGCCAGACTAATGATGGTGGAATTATTAGAAGAAATAGGAGGCATAGAAACATTATGAAAAGTGTAGGAAGTGGCAGGAATGGAAGACACAACCGGTGGAATACTTGGAACCACAGTTGGAAGAGGATTGGAATAGGTAAAAGGAACACTATGGTATGAAGGCTGTGAGGTAGGTAGAGACACCAGTGGAACACTCACAAGAAGAGATGGAAGTGGAAGATTTGAAGCTAGAGGATTGGAAAATGTAAGAGATGTAGTCACTAAAGGAGGAGTGTAAGTAGGATTGCTAGGTAAAGGAACAGAAGAAGGTTCCACACTAGTGACAGGAGGAGTGAATCCTAAATATTGAGCTAAAGGTTTAACATTTAAATGCAAAAGATGAGTAATACCACGCAAGATATTAACACCTTGATCACTATCATGAAGGAATTTCTTAAGAGCCTCTATATCTTGAATAAAATCTTGATAATAGTTTTCTTGAATAAGCCAATTTCCCATTTTATCAAGTTTAGTTGACAGTTTTTGGACTTGTTCAGGACAAACTCTGAAAGAATCATCCTCATCATGAGATGAGTGAGAAGTGTTATGCTTCGTAGAAGGATTGGAATCATGAGTGAACAAATTATCATCTGGGATCCTAAGGAAAGGAGAGGAAGACTCAGGATCAAAGGAACCCATAAGTCTGTGACTTCTTCTAACCAGGATATTATAGGTAGGACTAGAGGTAGTAATGATCATACACCAATAAAATGTAAATGAACTAAACTAAGAAAATGTAAATACAAGAACATAAAAGAAGGCTAATCTAATATGCATGCAAGATCTAACATGAAATGTAAATCTAACACCAAAAAGAAAGAGTTGTCTATCGCGGGATCACCAAAATGTAATATATATAAAATGTGGTTGGTTTATTGGATGAATGTGTTATATGATTTGTTTAAAGATTTTGGGGGAAGATAAGATTCTCCTCCTAGCCCCAAATTTCATAGAGGAAAGATCCACTTTGATCAACCATAAGAAAATGGTTAGTGCACAAATGCATCAATCGATCAGAAATAAGAAGAAAGAAGAAATCCTTACATTCCCAGTTTATGGATAAAGAGTATGTAATAGATTTGAATTGATTAAAATATTAATTGAAATGAATTAAATATAAGTACTAACCTCAAAATATAACAAATTTGGAAATTGTTGTTTTATGGTGTCTGTATTAGGTTTCGGGAAATTCTGCAACCGGATCAAGAATAGAAACACGGAGATGGAAAAAACCCAGAAATATTTTCCTTTTCTGAGTCAGGTTGACCTTGACCCAAATGCGGGGGCACAATTGTACCCCAAAATGTCAACCTTGACCTACATTGCTCCAACGAAAAATCTTTTCGCAGATACTGAAAGTTGGTCGAAAAGGGTATCCAATTCTGCTTTGTAATTCATTATCTTGTGCCTGTACCTACAAGAAAAATGATTTTGTTTGTTGGGGGGGAGGGTTTTTCCTTGGTCAAACCCTGATTTTGGAATTAACCTTAAAATATAATTGAAATTGTAGAGACAAACAAAGTAAATAAACAAATTCACCTTGCATGTATAGAAACCCTTATGGAGGATTCGAATCCTTGGATCCACAAGTATGTATGCACCAAATGAATGTAGAATGTAGAATGTAGGATTTAGGATGTCTTAAATAAATTTCTTGTAGATCTTCAACACCAATCTTGAATGGATCTTGGAATAGGAAGAGGCTTGTATGGAGAAATCTTCAACAAGAGGGCTCCATGGAGCTTGAATCCTTCAATGGCTACCAATGGATCTCCTTGATGATTTGAATACTTTAAGGTGATTGAATTCTTGAGAGTAGATAATTGCTTCAATAGATTATCCTTCATGTGAATAAGTGATCATGTTCTTTTGTGTGTATGTCTTAGTGAAAATGAGAGGAGAAAGCTTCCTTATATACAAATCTAGCGCACAATCTTCTAGAGAGGTGTACATAGGAGAATTAAATTCCAACTAGACCTATACCCCTAGAAGTGGACATATATTAAATATAATTTCAATATTCATTTCCTCGAAGACTGAAACAGTCAGCCTGGAAGCGGGAATTAAATCTTTCCGAAGCCCGACATCCGAAATTCCCAAAAACTTGAAATTTGGACCCTGGGTCAGGGTCGAGGTCAAATCTGACCTAGGTCAAGTTCAAGGTCAACCTTGACCTAGGTCAGGGTTTAGGTTGACCTTGAACCATAAGTTTGACCTTGACCTTGAGGTCAAGAACTTCAAATTTGTAGATCAGGATGCCAGAAACAGACCGGAGCGAAGTGGAAAATGGGACAGAATAGGGGAAAAGCCAGATCCAAGTCAAAGACCAATTCAAGGTGCTTGACATGAACCCAAACCACTTAATCAAAGGTCTAAACCAGTCCAAAATGGAAGTGCTTCCATTTTCTGACGATACAAAAAGGTATTGAAGCATTGCTCACATAAAAGTATAGCTTTAACACTAATAATTTACCTTGATCTTAGTAATGAATAAAAGCCTTTAAAATTATTGGATTTGTGTGACTTTTAAATACCTATTAGGCCACATAATAAAGGGATTTCAATGCTTCTCATTCAATCTTTGAGGAATTTCTCTCATTATTACCATATTGTGTTTATAAGACAAAGATGAATCCAATATCCATACCATCGAACAAGAGAGAACAAATTATACCCATCACATGGATCCATGAAATAATTTAGCATTACATAAATGCTTACCAATACCATCCAAAATAAATCAACTATATTTCTCATGTAGTTTCCGCCAATAATCCATAAAATCTTAAGACAATTTCAAACTTCTAAAATTATGTCTTGTAGGCTAGCGAGTAGCATGAGTCTCTAATGCATTAAATATGGATTAGTCTCATTTGAGGATCAAATGTGTATGAAATAAGATTAATTTTGGCATTGGAATATGCAATAAAATAAGGTTGGTGGGTGTATCAAATAATAGAGACAAACAAAGATCTCTTCCATTTTATGCATGAGTTCAAACTAGATTGCTACTCCAAAACTAATCTACCATGCGATCGTGATTGATCAAGAGACTCAACCTGGTGACCCAAGTGATCATGGAGAAGTGGAAGATGTATGAAAAGATGAATATACTTCCTTTTTAGATGTGTAATATTTTTCTATCCTCTATATTTGTCCCATGAGACTTCTGGATTTATGCTTTTATCAATGGAAAATAGAGTGGTGCACAGTTACATTGTGTGTAGGCCCCTCAATCCTCACACCAAAAATATTCCCCCTAAATCCTCCTCCACTCATTTGGATAACTCAAATCCTCTTTCCCCACCCTTGAATCATTTCCTCTCCCATCATGTAACTAATTAACCAATTTACTCATGAGTAATGGATCGTTGTTACCATATTGATTAATTTATTTACTATTATGATTATTCATAACAAATTGTAGTCTATACCATTCATTGTTGTAACATTAATGTATTAATTTTTAATTAAGTTGGTAGTATTTTAAGGCTCATTATCCAAGTATCATCGCCGAGCCAATATATAGAGTATAGCATAATGTAAAAACAAAGAAACCAAACTCAAATGCTAGTAGAAAAACATAGCAAAAAACTTATCAATTTCATAACATGATGGAAAAGAAAATGACAGAAGGTGAAAATAGAACATCCATCTCCTAATATAAATAGCCAACATGTAAATAAATGAAATGTCGTGAAGTTACTAGGAGTAAGAAGAGTTAAAACTTGAGGTCACAAAACCAACTTAGCAACGTTCAAAGACAACAAAAGACCAAAATATTGCCATAGTTGGTGATGAGACATCTTTTTCAATCTCACTTTGAATGGATTAGACAATGCACTTTATAAAAACTTATGATTAATTCTTATTAGTGATAGTCGATGTCACTAACAACACATAGACATCAATATCTTTGATATTTACATGTCTAATCATTGTCCTTACCTATCAATTAATAATTATATATATTAATTATTCACATACTTCAACTATCTACGTGAATAAAGGTGTTAATTAATTCTGATGCAAAACATATCTTCCTTAACCGTGATTGGGTTGGAGAGGATCTACATCCTCCCCCTCTATGACTTGACTTTCTCTTTGGAGTTGCAAAGGCTAAGATGAAAATATATCACATGTTAGTCCCAAAACATTTCACATCCAATATCATTGATAATCATTCCTTGGATCCATACAACAATATTGCACAATAGTAAAATGGAAGAAATGAAAAGGGGTATATTACTACTCCTTTTCAAATTCACACATTTGGAAGGAAGATGTCCCAATAGGATCAATAAGGTTCAAAGCACTAAATGAGAAAATAATCCTTCACTAAATATGTAAATTGTGAAATGGAAAGAGGGAAAAGGAAATGATAATAAAATAAAGGAAGCTAATTATGTAAATATAGAGAAATCTAGAAATTACAGACTGATAACTTACTGCCAGAAAATAGAAATGAGTTGAATTGGGTTCCAGTCTATTGTACTAACTTGTGATTTAAATTTGGGCTGAAGTTGTAGGGTACAAAACATCAATAACATTATGTACTTTGTACTTTTGAATAAAATTTGTAGGGTCCTTTGATTGTTCCCGATCTACCCAAAAAAGTTCAAGTATCTCCATAGCTTGTTCCTGCACACAAAAAAATGGGGAAGAAGGTTGGATAAAGGGGTTATCCTTAGTCAAACCCATGTTTAGGAACCAACCTTGAAATGAAATGAAATAAATGAAAGTGTGTTGTCATGTAGCAAAGGCTAGATCTAAGGAATGAAGTATATCATACCTTTGGAAACACAAATGCCTCTTTAAATGTGATTAAATATGTTGATATAATAGCTTTGATTTAACACAAAAAATAAACCCAAATGAAATCATGAAAGAAAAAACATTATAAATAGATGTTGTAATTCATCAAAATATTTGATTGGGGGAGGAAGAAGAAGAAGATAGGTGTATCTCCTCCCTTGATAAAACACTCCTTTTCTTAGGCCTTCAATGCAATAAATAAGATAGATCCATGGAGAGGAACACATTGAACGAGAAGAAGGTTTAATTATTTGTACTCGATTTTCTTCCTTACACTTGATAGCTTGACTATGAATACTTGAATGTGAATGTTTGATCTTGGTTCTTCAAATATTGATTGTAATTGATAATGAATAATGGATAGATAATAATAGATACCAAAATGGGGATATATGGTGTTTTTATATACCTCTCACAATATTTAAGGTGTTAACACTTAGGCAGACCGACCACAGGAACTAATTTCCCACCAAAACCCCGACACAAAGCTCCATTTCAATTTTGGACCACTTTAGATAGGAACATAATGTCTAAAATGTTATGTACCTGGGTACATAATCTTAATATGTTATGTATCTATTAAAAAGGGCCAAAAATTGGACCAGGTGTCAGGATGATAAGGTATATGCAGGATTATCAGGTACAACTAGTTCTGAGGTTGAGATAGAACTCAAATGCCATAAATAGTGATATAGGGCCTAGGTGATGAAATGAATTATTGGATTGGAGGAGAAAAAGAGGAGAATACTTATAAATAAGGTATTACCTTTATTTTAAACAAGATTAAAATATTAACACTATTTTGATTATCTCTTTGATCGCTCTGCAACTTTCCTGCTTGTTTTGAGTTTGATTTCATGTTGGCTTCAGACTCTACTCTAATGGGGAATTTGGGGAGAAGAAAGGCTCTCTGTCTGGACCTATTCCTAGTGCTGTCTCACAGGGATGGAAAAGACTATTGTTGTGACTATACAGGCAAAGGTGCGTCGATGGTCTCAATGTTGGATGATTCCTCTTACTCCCAGAATCTGGTGGGTGGGGAATCCCTATTGTATAGCCCCAAGATATTGGGGGAGTACAAAGAGAGATTGATGGGGTTGGAAGAAGGTGGTATTGGGAAAAGGGTCTCCTAATGCCCCTGATACTCCTGATTGTTCCGTAGGTGATTTTGGGCCAGAGATTTTTGTCCTTGACGGGGTGGTTGAAGTAATTTCTACCTCTCTTCAACTTTCTCTTGTGGGGAGGTTTGTCGCTTTTAGGCCCACCATTGATATGGTGCGTCGGTGGTGTGTTGCAAGATGGAAAGTTAAAGGGACCCTTTTTGTCTCGGCAATGCCTGGGGGCTTGTTCCTTTTTAGATTTAATGCTGAGGTGGACTATACTTTTGTCTCCATAGGAAGCTGGTGCTATGGGAAGCATGCTCTACTCATGGCGAAATGGAAGCTAGGTTTTAACCTGGAGGTGGAGCTTTAGAAAGATGCACCTATGTGGGTCCATCTCCCAAGGCTTCCCTTGGAATTCTAGGATGAAAAGGTGCTCCGATGGATTGGGAACTTGTTTGGTCATTACATGGCAGCGGGCTCTGTTACTATGCAAAAGATGAGGCTAGTGTTTGCAAGGTTCTATGTTAATGTTGCTATGAATAATCCCCTCCTTAACTTTGTGATGCTAAAATCCAAATGGGGTAGTTGGAATCAAGCCATTGTTTATGAAAATGCCACTCTCCACTGCCATAAGTGTGGTAAACATGGTCGTGTTGTGACAGACTATAAGGTAACCCCTAGGATTGAGGACCAAATTCATGTGACGAGGCTAGTATTTTGGTGGATCAGTTGGGAGCAACAGAGTTGGTGATGGAGGCCCAAGGCTCCCCGAAAGGGAAGATACCTCTTGCTATGGGGGTGGATATTAACCTTAATACTAAGGAGAAGGAAGGAGAAGGAAAGGTTAGAGAGGTGGAGGAGGAAGCTACTCTAGAAGAAGGAGAGTTGGTTGAGGTCCTGGGGGAAATCTCCAACTCTTACAGGGAAATCCCAAGAGAAGAGAAAAAAAAGAAGAAAACAATGAGGAGTGTAAGGCTCAGTGGTCTAGAAGCAAGAAGACAGAAGGAGAAGCTAGTGAAGAGTACAGTTTAAACAGTTGGGGAAGACATTTTTTTTCCCCTTCCCAAAGTGGGGTGATAAAAGAAATGGAAAATTCAAGGCTGACCCCTCCGTTGCCTTCGGTTAGTTTTCTAGATTGGTCAGAACCTAAAAGGAAAACCAGAGGGGGTAAGAAGGCTGATGAGGGCATTGATACCAAAAATAAGGTGGATGTGGGAAATGATGCCAAAGTTGGTCGCCCCACAACGAGAGTGGTGAGAGAAAAAGAAGCAACAAGGGAAATTGTCAGTGGGTGGCAATTAACCCTAGAAGACTCCCAAAAAAGTAAAATATCAAGTTCCTCTCTTGGAACATAAGGGGCATGAATAGCCCTCAGAAAAAGTATGCTCTAAAGAAGTATATCTTAGATTTGAAATTTGATGTGGTTCTAATCCAAGAGGTTAAGATGAAGTATCCAAAATTTGCTCTTCTTGTGGACAAAATATGGCCTGGTGCGGCCTTTCACTATAGTGAAGTTGTTGCGGCCTCTGGTGGGGGGGCTACTCTCTGGAACCCGAGAAAGTTATCTGGGAACACTGTGGTTTTTTCTCAAAACTTCCTTGCTGTGTTGTTTACTTGGAATAATGTCTCCTGGTATATGTATAATATTTATGCTCCTAATGTTAGAAGTGACCGGGGTAAGATTTGGGGAGAAATTACTAACCTCATATCGGCTGATCAAAGTTATCCCATCATGTGTGTGGGTGATTTTAATTCCCCCTTATTTCCCTCTAAGAAAATGGGGGGCACCCAAGATTATTCAGATAGTATGCAGGAGTTGGCAGCCTTCATAAGGAATAATGACTTGGTGGATATTGATTTGCAAGGAATGGTTTTCACCTGGTCCAACAATAGAAAGGGGAAGCATTTTATCCAAGTTAGATTGGACAGATAGATGTTATCAGGTGGGTGGGATATTTCTCCTTTGTTTATCCTTTCTCATCTTACGAGGATGGTTTCTAATCACTTCCCCTTGATTTTTGGCTGGGAGGAACGAAGAGGGTGTGGGCCACGACCCTTAGACTACTATGAGATTATGTGGCACTCCCACCCTAAATTTTTGGACTATATTAAAAGATGGTGGAAAACTCCTATTCGTAGGACAACCATGTTTAGAATCTTTAAAAAATTACACTTAATTAAGATGGAGGCCCAAAGGTGGACTAAGTCCAATTTTGTGGACATTTTTCAATGCAAAAAGGATATTGAGGAAAAGCTCAAGAACTTCAAGGAGGAAATGGCCTTAGGAGTCTCCTCCTCGAATGATCATTGTGAGGAGGAAGGTTGGCAGAAGAAATGGAAAGAAAACCTTAAGATGGAGGAAATATACTGGAAGCAAAGGTCGCGTGTCTAATGGCTCAAGGATGGTAATCAGAATTTGGCCTTTTTCCACAGGTCTACCTCCATTCATAAAAGAAGGAATACCATTAAATCCTTAAATGTTAGAGGGAATAAATTGCTAATGAAGGAAAATGACATTGGTAGATTTGCTGCCAAGTTCTTTCAAGATACTTTCAGATGCCCGGTTCAGAGGGGGACGGATATTATCACTAATATACTCCTGGAGGCTATCCCAACTATCATTAACGTGGAGGAAAATGAAGATTTTTTGTCCCAGGTCTCAGAGGAGGAGGTCAAAAATGTGGTGTTCTCTATGGGAGCTTATAAATCACCTGGACCGGATGGATTTCCCCTGGCTTTCTTCCAACATTTTTGGGAGATTATTAAGTATGATCTTGTTCACGCAGCCTGAGATTTTGTTCAAACTGGTAACATCCTAAAAAAATTAACAACACCTATATTGTTTAGGTACCTAAAGTTCAGGACCCTCAGGGCATGGGTGACTTCCATCCCATAAGCCCTTGCAATACTATCTATAAAATCCATTCCAAAATCATCACCAACAGAATCAAACACCTGCTTGGAAAAATCATTAAGCCCAACTAGCAGGGGTTTGTGTCAGGAAAACAAATTTTAGATGTGGTGATTACCTCCCATGAGATCATTCATTCCATGGACAGAGGAAAGAATGTTGGAATGGTGCTAAAATTGGATATATCTAAGGCGTATGATAAGGTTTTTTGGGATTTCAGGAAAGATCTATTTAAATCATAAAGGTGGCGGTGGAAATGGTTGACTTTGTGGTGTTGGTAAATGGTGCACCTTGGGGGTCTATTAAGCCAGATAGGAGATTGTGGAAAGGGGACCCCCTCTCACCCTATCTGTTCTTGTTGGTTGCGGAGGTGCTAGCTTGGAACTTGCTGAAGTTGGAAGGAAATGGACCTATTGTTGGTTTTAAACCGGCCTCCACACTTCCTACGGAAGTTATCCAATAGTTTTTGGATGATATGTTCCTTTTTAGAAAATCCTATATTAGAGAAGCCAGAGAATGGAAAACTCTCCTGAATTCCTATGCGGTGGCTTCTGGTCAAGTGATCAACTATTGTAAAAGTAAAATTTATTTCTTCAATACTGAATAGAGAACCCAACTGAAGATTGTGGAATGTCTTGGTTGTATGGGAGCAGTGCTTCCTGACACCTATCTTGGGCTCTCACTCACAGTGAAGGAGATCTCAGACCAGTTTTGGAACACCATTCTGTAAAAACTACAAAAAAACTGGCTAGTTGGAAAGGGAAGCTTCTTAGCAATGCGGGGAAAATTCAATTGTTGTTTGTGGCCCTTCAAGGAATACCTGTTTACTTCCTCTCTCTTTTCAAAATCACTGACAAAATGATGGAGAAGCTAGAGAAAATTAAGATAAATTTTCTGTGGATAGGGTGGGAGGAAAAAGCAAGAATGAACTTGGTCAGCTAGGATATGGTTTGTCAACCAAAACAATTGGGAGGACTGGGAGTGAGGAAAATGAAATACCTAAACAAGGCTTTGATAACCAAAATTGGTTGGCAGCTATTTAGAGGAACCTCTGGATGGAGTATAATTATGAAGGCCAAATATTTTAATGATGTTGCCCAATTCCCGTATGGTCATAATTTTCCCTCTTCCTCTAAAATTTGGAATTTATTGCTAGAAGTAAGGGAGCTCTATTTAGGGGGTTGAAATGGATGGTTGGTAATGGTTATCAGATTAGTTTCTGGGAGGATCGGTGGGTGGGTGATAAACCCCTAGGGTGGGACAAGTATGGTCTCATTAGGGACATAATGGTTTCTCATTTTGGAAGTAAAGTTATTGATTATATTTCTCCCGATAGGAAATGGAAAAATCTAGCAAATGCTTATCTTGATTAGGCTGAAGTTCCTCTTTACATCAAAGAGATTTAAAAGCTTCTGGAAGGAATTAGGATCCCCCTATCTCAAATAGAGGACAAGGTTGTCTGGTGTCATAACAAGTCGGGGGAGATCATGGTGAAATCTGCATATTTAACCAATTTAAAGATGGTAGAAGATGAGAAAATTTGGGGAAAGGTGTAGATCCCTCAATTGATTCCTAAAATCAATTTCTTCTGGTGGACAGTGCTACATGGTAAAATTATTATGCTGGATAACCTTTAGAAGCGGGGAGTTCAGCTGGTTGATAGATGTGTTATGTGCAAAAACCAAGTTAAGACTATTACCCATCTCCTTATTCATTGTCCCTATGCGTCAATGGTGTGGTCAAAAATGATGAGAAGAATGCAGCTGGATTGGGTTTCTTTGGAGAATGTTGACCAATTTGTTTGCAAATGGGGTCACTCTTTGGTGCACCCGCTTATTAATCTACTTTGGAGAATGTTACCCCCGCATGTTTGTTGGAGTATGTAGAAAGAAAGAAACAATCGGGTGTTTAGAGGGGAGGAAACTAATGTTGAGGGGACGGTGAGAACGACTATGAATATACTGAAGGAAAACCTAGAAACCTTCCGATGGAAAATTCCTCAATTCCCCCCCAAGGAGTTAGATTGTAAACTAGCTAAGGTCTGGCAGCTTCCTTCCTCCTTCTCTACTTTTGATTGCTCCAAGGTGGTTGCAAGGAGAAACACCAAGTGGACCCCCCCCCCTGGAGGCAAATTTTACCAAATTGAATTTTGACGGGGCTCATTCCTCTAATGGGACTACTATTGGCAGAGGTATTATCAGAGACCACTGTGGGTAGATGATCATCACTTATATGGTTCATTTCAGGACAAGTTCTAACAATGTGAAAAAAATCTTTTCCTTGTTTTGGGGCCTGAAGGTGGCGGTTTCCGCAGGAATTAAAAAGTTGATTATCGAGGGTGACTCAAAAATTGTGATAGAGATGGTCAAGGGAAACCACAGAGCTAGCTATAATATGTCCCATCTATTGCAGGACATCTGGTCCTTGCTCCCTAGGCTGGATGAATTCAAATGGTAGCACATTTACAGAGAGGGAAATGTTGTTGTAGACGCACTGGTTGCCATGGGTCTTGCTATGCAAGGTATTAGGTGCTGGACAAATTTGAATTCGCTAACCAAGAAATTTTTTTTGCTCGTGGAGAATGAAAGAAAATTAAATGATGAAGCACATGGATGAAGCTGATAGGACAAGAAAGGCAGCTTGTAGTTTTACGAGACGCAACACAAATTCAAATTTTAAAAGTGTAATGGGAAAGAAAATTAATTTTAGGATAATGTTGAAAAGATGGGCTTTTACTACCTATTTGGGATAAAGTACAGGCACTTTCAAAAAAAGCACTAACATGGGGATTGGCACGCGTCTTGGAAGCCCGGATAAGATGATCGAGCTCTATCGGTGTTTTAAACCCAAGATTTGCAAACATTTCTTTTCACGCGATGGATTTGATTTCATTTCGGTCACCCATGTGATTAGTACCTGCTGGTTACACTTCATTAATACGTTAGATTTTATTCCCAACTGGATCTCCATCATATGCTTCACTGATTATCTTTGTTGGGTGTTCTGCGATTTTTTTTGGGCTTTGGTGAAGGCTGGTCTGTGTGGTGGTATAACGGGTGGGATGTCTCTGGAGATTCAAGAAGAGGAGATTTCTAAGCATAGTTTGGAAATGGGTGGCGATATGGTCTGTGTGGATCCCTCTAAAATTGAGGATGGGTTCCTCAAAAACCCTTACACGATTACATACTTGAAGGGGGGAGGCTTTTATCCATACATGGAATCCATGGAGGGTAGTGATTAACTTGTTTCGATGCAGCTGGTGAATTCTTGGACGAAATGTAAGGTAACCATAAATGGGGTAAATTTTTAAATCAATGAAGAGGTTATTGCCCAAGCTACGAGACTCTCCACTGATGGGAGAAAATGGAATAAGGTTATGAAAATCAAATATGATTCTAGCATGAAAATATTTTTCAAGAAATTGGAGAATCTGGTCCAAATTCATGGGGGCTTCAAATAGGAGGTGCTTCCTGATCACTGGAATGAGGTATGCCTCATTCTGATGAAATACCTTACTCTTGAAGGCTATTTTGGCACTTGTTATAACTACCACTTCCCTCTACTCAACCACTTTTTCTATAATGATACTATTTCCTTTCCTTTCTACCTTTTGCACTTCCTTGAGGCTTTGGTGATGGATGTGAGAGAAAAGAAAAAGTCCAAGAAGAATTATTTCATTCTTCACCAAGGCTTGATTCTACGTCTTTATAATTTTCACCTTGCTTTATGCCCTCCTAGAATTGTCACTCTGTAGGATATTAACACTCCCTCTGCTAATGCTCTTAAAGAGTTAATGGATTCTCATTCTAACCCCACCTCATCCTCCAAAACGCAAACCCCTATGCATAATACACCCAAGAAAGATAAAGTGGGTCTGGTGGGAGGAACTCAAATCAAAATTGATTTGGAGGAGGAAGAAGATGAAAATGAAAGCAGGAGGAGGTCCCATAGAATTGCCTCTAACACTTGGTTTAAGTAGAAAGGTGTCAGAAAAAGGTATCTGGAAGAAGATGAGGAAGAGGGGGACTTAGAGGAGGAAGAAGAGAAGAAGAAAGGAAGTAGTGGGGATAATAAGAAAGGGAAGAAAATTAAGAAGAATGAGGATAGCCTTGAAAAAGATATAGACAAAGTCTCCCAGTCTATGGATGGAGCCGATAAAAGCCAGGAATCGTCCCAGATTTCAGAAAGTTTAAAATTACCCATAATTGATTTACCTAAAAAGAAGTTTTTTGATGGAAAGCATTCGAAGTCACCGCTTACGGCTACCTCGTTGTCTGGTCCGCAGGTGATGTTGGATACTAAGAAGGAAACTGGGGGTAACAAGGATGAGGCCCTGGAGAAAAGCAAGGTGGAGGCCAAGGGTAAGGTTGAAGCTGAGGGTGACCTCATCCAAATGTAGAAGGATTCTAAGTGGCTTCTGTCCTTTCAGGATTTTGTCTCCAAAAAGGACCTTTGGGAGGTTAAGGAGGAAATTAAAGAGTTGGGAGAAAGTTTCAATAGAATTGCTAAGTTCGCGGTCAAAGTCATGCATTCGGCGGCAATGACTCTTTAGTTGTTGCACATGGAAAAAGAGAAGACCCTGGGGGAGGTTCAGAATGATGAGAAGCTCTTCCAATTCCTTGCAGAAGATTGGCTCAAGTTGATGCTTAATGGTGGGGGTAAAAGGCCTAAGTAGTTTTTGGTTCCTTTTTTATGCTTGGTTCTATTAGTTGTTTTTGTTGGTTGGCCGTTTTGGGCCTGTTGGATACTTTTTTTTAACACTTATGACCGTATTACTATTACTTTCTATCTTGCTTCTTGCTTTTTAAACTTTGTTGATACTAACATGCATAGAATTTTTACCAACTTCGTGGTGAAGTTGGGGTCTATTGGTGTTAATAGGCTGGTTACCAACTTCATGGTGAAGTTGGGGCCTCTTGTTTCTAGTTTTTGGTTTTTTATTTTCAAGAAAGGGATTGGTTGAGGGTCTGTTAACTCTAGTGGAGTGTTGGTAGTCTACACTTCTCGTGTTGGCTATGTTTTTTTTGGGTCAGCCCCCTTATTCTGGCTGCTTTTTTAATAAAAAAACAAGCTTAAAATGAAAGAGGACCTATATTTGAATTTAAATGTCCATTAAGTGCCATACGAGGTCCTGTTATAGAAAATGCACTAAAAATAGTCCTTGAATTATACACTAATTAGGTGCTTACAATTTAGGATGGTAAAAATATAAAATAATCCTCATGAAAAAGGTTAGGCATAATACATACATACATGCACATCGCTATGTATTCTTACCAATATTTCTTACAAGATCCGACAAAACACAATGAAGACTTTAGTGAAGTTAATATAACATACTTACAATTTTACTATCAAAATTTCTACATCACTCAAAAAATGCAATAATATATACCATTATCCACAATTCACACATAGCAAGTATACCACTGTACTTAATGATTATTCGAATTTCATCATTTCATCAAATTTAAAGCAAGGTAACAACTCTAATCACTTTAAAATGTCATAATTTTCAAACATTTCTTCACTTTCATGTGAATTTCAATCATGATACAATTTCTAATTTATTTTCCAGATTCCATACACAAATAGGAATAAAAGAACTCATAAATCATGATGATATTTTTATTTAACAAGATATAATGATACATTTATTTTAAAAGCAACAATGAACATATCTAGATGTAAATTCAACATAAACATGTCAATCCACATCATCGGGATTACACATCACAAGGCTTAGGAGTGGCCTCACCTCTTTGGACAATATCTGACTCTAGTGTACAATACCAATCTCATCTATATCCATAATTTATAATCCATAATCCATAGTCCAAACTTGACTCAGTGACTGATGGTGTTTAGGCCATCCACACGGTGAGGCCCTCCATAAAAAGCCATGTTCCCTATTCCTTATTTGTGTAAGGTGGTTAGCCTCCAAGGAATAGACACCATACATAGGGGGTAGTGGATACTAGTTGTATAGAAGCCTCACATACCCCCATTCTCAAGGGTTCCCTACGTCTGTTTCCTCATATATACTCACCAAATCCACCTCATACATCCTTGGAAATGAATCACATCACAACTTAAGGCCAACATTTTAAAATGCCAAAGAGAAGCTAGCTTAGCCAAAAAATTTATAAATAAGAGAAAATGAATTATCTGTTTCAAAAATAAGATAGGAAAAATCCAAGAAATTGTAATAATAAATTAAACATAATATAAATTTCACAAGTTGTAGCTAAACCATCACAGACAAAGATAAAAAAATGTTGGTCTACATAAATGAGGATAAAAATCATCATAAATTGTACATTACATCGTTGTGTGACTGTATCTAGCTACGTCATGAGGAAGGAGGGAAATCATCTGGTTATCTCAATAGCCCATCATGTGGTGCACTAGAGACACACTATCCACATGGTATGAGGTGTTCAGCTTGCCAACACCCCGCATTAGGTGGTACAAAATGAGCACACAAATACACTTGAAATGACCACACACCAAGTGGAGAAGGCACACATTGGTCATATGTTGCATGATAGTGTTCCTTGCAGAGAGGAGACACGCAAGAAACACCCCACATAGTGATATCTAATACAATTCATCACCATAGATAAAGGTATACATGGATAGGGCTCACCTATATGCCTACCAGTGCCTGAAAAATCAAGAAACTATGGGTGCCCCTCTAAAAGCATGAAATCATCTTCATATTGCTCTACATCAAGTAGGAATACATAATAGACATATATTGTGCCTTCATATAACTATGTACGATGCATCGTTTCTTAAATCTCAACTCACTACCATCAGCAACATGGCATCATCACACAATATTAGAACATCAGTGGGGTGTGGCATCATACCTATTACATCATGTCTGAACATATGTGGATACAATATTCATCACAACATGGGCCAAATTATCCCTCCACATATTAGACCACATAGAAATGTATATATATCTAGAAATCATATATTTGTCCATAGAATCTCTTACCAAGTACGATTATTATGCTCAAGAACTTTGGGGACTGGGCTAAGAACTTATGAATGACATATACAGGTCCATCATAAGGGGAAGTATTGATTTACCTCCTCCCTTAAGTAGTAGAAGCTAAGGTCTCTTCACGCTACCATTACTTGTACGCCATTCGTTCTATCCAAGGAATTGATAATGCTACTAGTATACTACCCCTTCACATACTGAGTTATAGGGAAAAATATTGATTACTTCATCCCTCAAGTAGTAGAAGCTAAGGTTACTTCATGCCACCATTATTCTTACACTAATCATTCTACCCAAGGAATTGGTAGCCTTAATACCCCTTTGATTTATAAACAACCCATAGGTTGACACTCAGTAAGGTAAAAAACAAGAAAAAAAAAACATAAGCGGTACAATTCTTTCATACCCATATACAAAACAAGGCTTCCATGGATGGGTTATTGATTACACCACCTCATGGGCACACAAAGAAATTGCTAGTTTTACACCACACCCAATATAATCACTGTTAAGTTGGTTTTCTCACATTGACAAGGGAATACATAATAACATCATACATTATCCATAGTTCTCATTCCATCCTTTCAAAATTCACATTGTTTCCACATAGCACAAAATATCAATGACATCCTTATTTCTAATTTTATTTTCACGTGAGCATATACCATCACATTTCAATCTCATCTTTTCTCAATGCATAAGATAATAACAATCATTGACAAGATAACTTGAACTTACTTAATCACATGAGGCTTTCATATCTAACCATCATAAACCATTGAGGGCATCAAATTTTTGCCCAATTGAGGACATTAAGGATAGACACATCACCTTTTCAAAGTATAATGAATTAGCTAGATGCTTCCTATAACATATAAGAAAGTCCTCCAAGAAAAACACATTAAACTATAATATCACATAAGCATTCATTTCCATCTTCTAATTAGGGAAAGTGATTTCCCAAGACACTAGTATTTATCAACATGGTGATTTCATTAGCTCATAAAGAAATTAGAGTAAATCAGTAGATGTTATCTGTTACTGAAAATGCAATTTCCAATTTTCAATTGGGGAGTATAGTCACATCACTATTTACATATCAACTAAATTTACCATAACATTCGTACTTCGTCAAAAATTACATATTTTAAGTCTTACCAATTCAAGACAAACAATTTCCAAAAACAACCAAGAAAATGGAGAGATTGTATCCAATGCATCAATTTCCAATATTTGCACCAAACGATCATTTATGAAAGCTCCTAATTTTATCAATGCAGTTGAACCTGATACCTCCAAATTACCAATGAAGTTTAGGTTCTTACCTAAGGATTTATCTAGTCACACATGCTATACATTCAAAATTGATGGTTTAAATCCTACATTTGTATTTCTAAACTTACATGTTTTGATGGTCATTCATCAAGTAGAGAGAAGAGGGAGAAACATATATTTATTTTCATTTCTAAAGATCATTATCAAACAAAGTCTACTATAATTAATTTAGATATACATGCAATAGAAACTCCTAGACATGGTCATTAATATATCTTTTACATAAGAGATATAGTTATTTCAGAGGACTAACTGTATAATAATTTATTATAACAATCAATGCATAGTACAAATTCAATACATCATGTGATTACTTAGAAACAAGATAACAAGAAAGACCACACATGAAGTCAACAGGAAATCGTTGATCCATGGAGGGCATGCATAAGATGATACCTTTTAACTATCCTGAACATAGCTCAAACATAAGATAATAAATTAAGCCACACTAGGGTAAGAGACAAAGTAAGGATGAGCATAAATGGACATTATCCAAGAATATTTATTGAGAATAAATGATGTAAGATGCTTAATATTCAAAAAAATGAGGAGCATACACATAAATTAAACCCAATACATTATATAACACATACATGGAATAATTTACAAAAATAAAAATGCAATAACCATTTTAAATCATTTTTTCCAATTTTCTAACTCTCGCATTCGTTAAGCACTAATGATTACAAATGATTCAAGGCTACATGATATCACATTAACAATTGCATATAAAATAAGGAGGAATACACATGAAATAAAATTAACAATCATTACCAAGTAGGGAATGCATAAAGCAACCACATCCTAATTTTCTCTAAGGTGTAGAAGGTAAATTCCTACACAAATAGAGAATACTGGATGATAACCTCAACCATCCATAGCCATGCTAAGGCACTTGGGAAAGAATTCTTGTGACTAACTTACCGCAACAAAGATTTCACAATGACAACATGGGCAAAAATATTAACTAGATATCCAAGTGTTGCAGCTTGGGCTCTGATACCAAATGTAATGCCCCACTGAGGAAATTTCAATGCAAGGACAAAATACTCATCAAAAGATGCAGAATATTTTTTTAATACATGTATTACATTAATGTAAAATCTTAACATAAATTAACACCAATAATATCTACATATATGTTGACTTTAAATTACAAACCAAACATCCTATAAAACCTTTCAACACAAAATAAGATAACACTTACAATTATTGTAATACCCGAATCACGCTTCCTTATTTTTGCATTGTACCCCCCATGACCTAGTACCTGTAAGTACACACATATATATATCTTTCTATATGAAATTCATAAGATTCATTAAACATTACATACATGATCATAAATATAGAATTTCTTAATAACTTATCAAGAAGAATTACGAACATCAATAGAAAATTCCTAAGGGGTCGGACCTAAGTCTAAGGGGCTCATCACTGATGGCCTTTCCTACGATTATGCTTAGAGACATTGTAGTTTGATTATTTAATACTGAAAATAACCATATAAATTCACCGTAGTAAGGGTGAAAAATGCATTATATATTGATTATCATATACTCATAAAACACATAGGTGGCTATGTGCAATCCTTTCTAAGGTTTCATTTCCCTAGACAGTTCCTCGTCAACAACCACCCACTTAAGGTGGAATAGAAATGAAAACCTATAAAATTGTAACAAAATCTACCATATTGATTTGAATATAAGAATCTTCAACTTAAAAAAGATGAAGCTAACTTCATAGCTGTACACCTAAGGTCGTTCTGTGGAACTCTTAATTGTGGTCATGCAAAATAATAAAAACCATGCCAAAACCCACAAAGACTGTTCACTATCTATTTGTCTCATGTAAAAATAATTATAAAATTACTAATTAGCAATGCTAGGATCATTTTGAAGGGATCAACACACATCCTGCTTGGATTAACATTATTTGACATAATCGATAATATAAGGACCTCTAGACAATTAGATGATGACAATTGAATCTACATAAGCAATAAATATTAAGATTTGTTCCATTTAAATATTTAAACTAATGATATCATAAACCTCATTTACTTATTATCAGTTGTTGTCATTAAATGTGGAGATTTTTCTTTGGTTTCATCGCAAGACACAAGGTTGTGATTTTCTCTAACCCATTCCTAATCATCTCAGAGACAAGCTTATCACACTCCCATTTGTTCAAACTCTGCAATAATTGTTTTGCAACTATCAAACATAGGAAAGACCTTATTTTAAGGATTATTATTAACATAGGACGTACACATAAGACCTCTAAGGAAAAGTTTCTTTTTAAAATCATTTTATGGTGACCATGTCCTTCCGTCACAACAATATTCATGATAGTAGTAAAATATTGCATCCAATCAGATCCCTTCTTATTTTGAACTAACCTATGTAAATGTAATCATGTATATTATAAAAGTTCTTTCTTGTAGTATAAAGCACATTTTAGGCTTTGATTTTCTGCTAGTAACGTTAATATTACATTAGTCTAATTATTCGTATTTCTAGAAGAATTCCACAAGATGTTACTTATCTATATAAATAATCAAAATATAGAAATAAATTGATACACTATGATGAATCAACTCCTAATTTAGCACTATTTTTTCTAGTGAAAATCCTAAATTCCATAAGGACATACACAAAATTGAGCAATATAATAATAATAATAAGGTAATGCAAATAATTGTCAGCAATTGCAGTGTGACAAGTAATGTCTAATCATAATAATTTGAGAAAATTAAGGCCAATTTATGTAGAACTAAGAAATTAATCAATAGTATAGTGATATCAGCAGAATTTCCATCCTATCACAAGCAATCAAGTCTCAAAAATAGTAGTGTCTGAATTATTAACATCCTTCTTCAGAAGAGTCTATGGCGCCTGAAAGCTTCAACGGCTATAATGGCTGATGGCGCCCTTGGAGGCCTTACCAGGCATGGGAATTCACAGCAACAGACCAGAGACTCTCGCAGTGGAATAGTAGACGGATGGGGCCTCCTTGGATTAATGATAACACAAAGGAGAAATGGCCCTATAGCAGACACTGAATGCAAGGTTTTAATACAGATGCAAAACTCCAAATAGTAGTAAATCAGGTTTCCATAGAGGGGAAACTAGTGGTTTTGACAAGGATGGTGGGAGATGGGAGAATAACTGGGCGCCATCAAGGCAAATGTGGTAGAAAAGGAATAACTTGGAGCCTCTAAACTTCAATCAGATTGAAAGGAAGTTTTTGCGCCCAAAAGAGAACAAGTTGTCTTCAAAAAAAATGGAAGCACAGATTGATGAGAACGGCTTAACTACCGAGGATGGTGAACTCAAAGTGGTAATAGCCTCATCCCTTTTGGTTAACAATGATTTCTGGACGGACTCTATAGATCGGTTAACAAATAGAGCCTTCTTTATGAAATGTTTAGGGAAATGGCCTTCCATTGATAAAATACAAAGATGGATAAGATCGAAATGGGGAGATCATTTCGAAATTAAAACCCTAACTAATGGATTTTTAATGATTGTATGCCCTACAAAAATGGACAAAGAGTGGGTCATGAAAGGGGACCGTATATGATAGACAACAAGGGTCTGTTCATTTGTGACTGGAAGCCCAAATTTAATCCAGAAATAACAAAAGTAAAAGAAGTGGCCGTCTGGTTAAGATTAACAAACCTGCCTTGGGAGTATAAGGATGAGGCAACCCTAACAGCCATAGGAAACTATATAGGATTGTTTATCAGCTATGTAGAGGCAGTGGATGTTAATGATTTTCACACTTATTCCAAAATCCTGGTGAAAATACAGGACTGTTATAAAATTCCAGAATTTTTGGTGTTGGGATCAGCACATGGGGAATGGCGGTTAAAGATTGAAACTGAACAAACCATAAGTGACATGAAAGAGGTGGATGCTTCCCTGAAACATAAAGGGTTGGAAGTTAATCAAAACTTGGAATGGATCAAAGATATGGAAGCAAAGAAAACCTGACTCCCTGAATAGGCAATAACAAATGAGGTAGAAATGATTATGGGTCGAGGGGATAGTGTGGAAATGGACATGTCTCTGCAAAAGGAAATGGATGCAGTGATATATGACAATGAACAAAATCAGGCAGATTCCACTCTACAAGAGGAAAGCCTACACAGTCTGGATCCCACCCAAATGGTGAAGGAAACCCCTATGGAAGAGGAGGTGGAGCTACACAGAGAGGTTAGGAATGAACAAGATCTCAATTTTGTCCTAGACACTATGGAACAAGGGAGATTCAAACCACCCTGAGAAGTTATCGAGTGTAGGATACAGATAGAGGTAGCAAACCTAAATTGGTTTCAAATGAAACCTATAATGTGTGCAGGAATTTTTCCACAACAAAGAGGAATGAGACTATCGATGAATGCCGAGACATTAAGATATCCCCAATTAGAAACTTAGACTCCTCAATGAATGAGGAAAATGTGAATAATGGATGGGATTCAAAATCAGATTATGAGTCACTAGGGGAGGAGGATAAACATGAGGAGTTGGGGTTGCAAGATCAAGCAGATATCATTGAAGAAAGAACTATCCAGCAAACCCCTTCATAGGTGAAGCAACCAAATATAAAGGCCAAACAGAAAAGAGGACCCAAATCTGCACAGGCTAAATTAGCAATAGCTGGTAATGTGGCAGACCAGGCAAAACTGTTGAGATGGGGAAGAGGCTATCCCTCTTCCTGCAAGCAATGAAGTTGCTTTTGTGGAATGTCAGGGGCTGCAATGCCCCTGACAAGAGGCGTTTGATCAAGAGTTGTTTTGATCAAACCCAACCAAATTTAGTTCTACTATAGGAAACGAAGGTTAGTGGGGAAGGTAAACAACAGTTTATGAGGAAATTCAGTCAATGGGGATGCTTTTTCATAGAGGCAATAGGTGCCTCGAGCGGAATGGGCATTTTATGGAAGAAGTTAATGATGAATGTGACACCGGTGGAAGAAGATATTTTTTGGCAGTTGTTCGAGGTTACTTCCTTTCAATTAAGAATGAAGTTCTATGTTATTAATGTATATGAACCCTGTAATTGGGATCATAAACTACAACTTTAGAATTCCCTTTCTATCATATGCAGTCGAATAAAGGACAGGTTGTTTGTGATGGGAGGGGATTTTAATGCAATCACCTCCCCCTCGGAGAAACTAGGTGGTAAAGGATGGATAAGTCAAAGCCAGAAGGTTTTTGTAGATTTTATAATGATAAATGAGCTCCAAGATGTGCAGTTCAATAATGGTGTATTTACATGGACCAATAGACGAATGGGGTTTTCAAATATATCTGAAAATCTAGATAGATATCTCCTTGGAGGAGAATGGACAGATACTAATTGGATATGTCAGGCAGAGATTTTATCAATAACTGGTTCCGACCATTTTCCAATTGTCTTGAGAATTGCCGATGATGCCACTCCTGATAGAGAACCCTTCATCTTTGAGAAGATGTGGTTTTGAAAACAAGGATTTATGGATCTTATTTCCCAATGGTGGAACAATGCACCCAAGAGGGCAGGTAATAAAGCTTTTCCATTTTTCAAGAAATTACAATTCCTAAAAGAGCAGCTTAAAGTGTGGAACCAGGAGGTGTTCAAAAATATTTTTGATGAAAATTTCAGACTAGAAACGGAATTAGAAAAGGTTAATGAACAAACCATGAAAGGGGGTATGGATAAGGATCTATTTCTACAGGAAAAAGAACTAAAGGAACAATACAATGAAGTTTTGGAGAAGGAAGAGATTTACTAGAGACAAAAATCTAGAGATCTCTGGTTAAAGGAAGGGGATAGGAATACTAAATTTTTTCATAATTCAGTGAAAGGTAGGAGATCCCTCAATAAAAATTTTACCATTAAAGATCACCATGGAAATGAGGTAAATGGCCAAGCTCTGATTAATGTTGAAGATGTCCACTTCTTCTCTTCAATCTTCAAGCAATAGGAAGGTGAATTGAGTGCGGATCCTGATTTTTTAGATGTCATTCCTACAATTATCTCTAGGGAACAGAATCAGCTTCTTATGAATCCCATTTTAGAAAAAGAGGTCAAGATAACTCTTTTTAATCTTGGGAGTGATAAGGCCCCAGGTCTGGATGGATTTCCTGCTTTGTTTTTCCAAAAAGCGTGGCATATTTTGGGCAATGATCTGCATGCTGTGGTTGAAGACTAAAGACTTAAAGGAACAGTTTTTAAGGATTTCAATATTACCTTTCTATCTCTTATTCCAAAAAAGGGGAGAAAGGAGTCCTTTGATGACTTTCATCCAATAGCCCTATGTAACACAGTTTACAAAGTGATTGCTAAAGTTATTGCCAATAGACTAAAAATGTTGCTTCCAACAGTCATTTCGGAGGAGCAAAGTGGGTTTGCCCTGGGTAGATCCATCTATGAAGGTATACTTGTTGTGCATGAAGCTATTCACTCATTGAAAAAAGGGAAAAGGGCTGGAATGATGATAAAATTAGATATAAAGAAATCTTATGATAGAGTTAATATGGGTTTCCTTTTGAATGTTTTAAAGAAGTTTGGCTTTGACAATAGCTGGTGTGAGTGGGTTTCAATTTGTATATCTACTCCTAGGATTTCCATCTTGGTCAATGGAATCCCACAGGGCTTATTTGACACAAATACGGGGATACGACAGGGGGACCCATTATCCCCTTTCTTGTTCATCATATTAGCTGAAGCTTTAGGGAGGTCGATCAATCTAAGAGGTTCTTCAGGGAAGTGGGAAGGAATTGAGGTTGCCCGAGGACTTGACCCAATCACACATTTGCAATTTGTAGATGACACATATTTGATGGGAGAGGCATCTACTAGAGAAGCAAGAACTATAAAGGATTGCTTGGATGTTTATAGAAAAACCTCGGGACAGAATATAAATTGGGAAAAATAAGAGATTTTTTCTTTAATACTTCTATCCCTATCCAATAGCACATTTGTAGAATCTTAGGTATGAAGGTAGGGATGTTACCAAGTAAATACTTGGGAATCCCTTTGTTTGAAGGATCATCTAAAGCTAACCTTTAGAAAGATCTCATTGACAACTATGTGAAAAGAATGGAAAGCTGGAAAGGGAAGTGGCTTACATATGCAGGCCACATTCTCATGCTGCAGTCAGTCATTCCGGCCATCCCAACATTTTCTATGAGATGTCTGAAGATTCCTACGAAGGTTCTAAGATATATTGAACATCGAATGAGGAGGTTCTTTTGGAATGGGGGACAAGAGGAAACACAAATTCATTTAGTTGCTTGGGACACTATTTGTATGTCAAAAAAGAAAGGTGGAGCAGGTCTTTGAAAATGGCATTTGATAAACAAAGCATTGGGGGCATAATTGGTTTGGGAAATTTTTTCCAAACCTACTCAGCTATGGGTGAGGATTTTGAAAAGTAAATATCTGGACTCTATGGACAATAAATGGATTTTCACTGTAAGGGATCCTCCAAAGGGGTTTGCTATCTGGAATTTTATTCTAGAATGTAGGCCAGTGGTGTGTAATCACTTAACATGGTAGATTGGCGATGGGAGAGGAGCCACTTTTTGGGAGGACTCTTGGAATGGGCTGCCGGTGTTAGCAGATAAAAATAACTTAATTGATTTGATTAGGACCTTAAAAAATACTTGGGGTGATAGTATCTGAGACTATATGGAAAAGAAGGATGGACCTATGGGGGATCAATGGTGTTGGAAAGTAATTGAAAATTGTGGACTGTCAGAGGCTCAAAAGGAACAGTGGAACACCATTATAGGAGAGAGACATATTACCCTTAATGATGCCCAAGATGAAATCATATGGTGTGCTGCTAAAAGTGGGCAGTATTCGGAAAAATTGGGCTACAACTTATTGGAAAGGGAGCGGGAAAATGAATGATGGCCTAATAAATTATGATGGGATAAAGATTGTTTGCCAAAGGCTGGGGCATTTGCATGGCTAGCTATTCAAAAGAAAATTCTTATAGGGGAATGAAGGAAAAGGTATGGATTTATAGGCCCAAGTATATGTCCGATGTGTAAAGATGCTTGTGAAGATGTGGATCATTTGCTAGTCCAATGCCGAGTAGCAAGTAAATGTTGGGATATGGTTAGAAGGAAGTTATATCAAGGTTTGGGCCATTACCAAATAAACTCTTGGATTTATTCAAATGTTGGTCGACTCATATGCAGAAATCAGCATTATCCAAATTATGGATTTTGTGCCCATCCATTGTAATATGGGAGTTGTGGAAGGCAAGAAACAAATATATTTTCCAGGACGTGGAGGAAACAGAGGAGTAGATTTTGAGACAGATTGATGGATCAATCGAGAAAATTATGAGTTTCGTGGTAAGTAATAAACATCCCAGCTCAATATTCTCTTTATGGGATAGGAATGCTCAGATGTCTTGGCCGGTTATTAAAATTAGATATAGTAATGATTTCAATATAGTGGAAAAAAGGAAAACTTGCAGGGAGAATGTGGTCTGGATTCCTTCGGAATCCAGGTGGATCAAAGTAAATTTTGATGGATGCTCAAAGGGTAACTCAGGATTATCTAGTGCAGGTGCAATTGCTCAGGATTCATAAGGTAATACTATAGCTTTAGCTGCAATGAAGCTATTGGAGGGAACTAATAACTTAGCGGAAATACAAGTTGCTCTACTGGCGGTTAAGCTTGGGAGAAGGATTAGTTTACAAAAAGTGCAGTTAGAGGGTGATTCAAAAATTGTTATTGATGCAATAAAGAATAACAACTCACAAACTTGGCAAATTCATAATATATTAAGGGAAGTGTGTCAAGTGTTAAATCAATTTAATGATTTTAAAATAACTCACACATTGCGAGAAGGAAACCATGAAGCCGACAAATTGGCAAATTGGACATGCACATTTAATTTACCTCACGACATTATGTGGGAGGATTTAAGAATGATTAATTTTAATGATGAAAGAATATGTCCAGAGTAATAACACATAGGTGGAAGCATGCACGAAAGCTCACATATTTCAACTGGCGGTGAAAAGACAGAGTGCAGAATGAATGACGTCACAGCGATTAAGGACTGCCCGACGGCATTGGATGGGACGGGTTTTGAAGGTGGTTTAATGATCGCCGACAGAATTCTACTCAAGATTTAATCATAATGAAATGGATGGATTATAGCTCAAGCCAAGTAAAAAGTGTTAAATAGGTGACAGAGGAGGAACAAAACCACTTACTGGTGTGCAGGTTGTGAAGTTTGCAGCTGCAATGGTGGGAAGGAAATTGTGCAAGAGCCAAAGATGGAGGCGAACTTTAGTGTCGATTCAAAAAAAAAAAAAAAAATCCTTGAAAGGGCCAGCGAGTAAAGAAAGGATGCAGGGCCTGTTAAAGATTAAAATGGATGAAATGGTGAATGCAGTGATAGCAGTGAT
>MU227289.1:892388-917358 GCA_018584345.1 Thuja plicata
TATATATATATATATATATATATATATGTATGTATGTATGTATGTATGTATGTATGTGTATTATTGCTATACAATTCTAGTTGAAAGGAAACACAAAAATTGCTCAACCAAAACTAATTGCAAGCAGATCAGGAGGCTCGAACAAGATACTTAACATTATTTTTGGAGTATGAAACCACTGAGAGGGGGGTGAATCAATGGTATATCAATTTCAACTGATCTTAAATAGTCCTTAGAGAATTACTTAAAACATAACAGGTGTGAAGACATCAAGAACTTTTGATCAACTCAACATGATAAACCATAATGAATGTGAACAAAGAGTGTCATTTCAAAACAATGATTCATAATGAATATGTGTTCATGTAGATCAAATGAACTTTAAGACTAAATGACACATGATGAGCATACGAACATGAGAATCAAACACATCCGAGATAACAACAAAATATAACACAAGAAATGTCCTGAGTGGAAACCCTCCAGGGAATAAAACCACTCAAAAAATGCCTCATTGGCTTATGTGAAATATGTTGTTTAGAAAGCTTCATTGGTTAGTGTTGTCTCACTGACAAAATGCCTCACTGGATAGAGTGTCTCACTAACAGTTCTATCTCACTGATAGTATTTTCAACGTCTCACTAGCAAAGTAAAGTGCCTCACTGGAGTAGTGTCTCACTAACAATGTGTCTCACTGACAATATGCCTTACTAGCTATCACACTTTTCTCAATTCTTTACAATTCAACACAGAATACTATCTCTTTTTCTCTTAGTAACATCTTCTGAACTCACATCAGAAGCAAAGGTTAATACAATCTCTCTCTCTCTCTCTCTCTCTCTCTCTCTCTCTCTCTCTCTCTCTCTCTCTCTCTCTCTCTCTCTCTCTCTCTCTCTCTCTCTCTCTTTGTGTGTGTGTGTCCAATTTTGTATTGTATTGTATTGCAATTTATACAATCTTTATATCAAATGTATTTATGTTCAATTGTACGAACATGAATAAAAAATAATATATTTTGCATTACCGTAACAAAATGACTCTTATCAGAGTATAAAATCCAAATTCACTTCTGTGTAGACACATTGTAACTGTCTCATTTGAAAATTCCTTCTCTTAGAAATATATAATTCACTGTCACATTTCAAACTAAATTAAATTGTCATGATAATTGAAACTCATTTTAACCGAATGATGGTAATCAACCTCATTCTTCTCAAACTCATATTATGGTAGAGAATGTAGCATACATGAATAGGGTATGGAAAGATAAAACATATGCAACTTAACCAAGAACAACAAAACCCTAACCAGAGTTACCACCAAAAATTTGTTGTATGACAAAATGCCAACATGTATGATGATAATAATGGAACATGGAAAACATTCCAAAACTGCAACTAGTAAAACTAGGGTTTACAAAAATGTTACTAACTGAAACGAATGCAATGATCAACTAGGGTTTGACAGAAGTAACTCTTCTTCAAAAAGGAAATTACCTAAAGAGTGGAATGACATAATATAAAATCATAGCTAAATACTCAACAACTCTCCAAACACTAAAACCTTAACTAGGACTTAACAACATATGTTAGTAAGTCACAAGAGACACAGACAAAAACCAGTCCTTAAAAGAAATGATTAGCTTATAATAAAGAAAATAAAGCTCATAGAGAAACCTCAGAAAGAGAGCACCTGTAGACAAATAGTTGAAAAGCTTCCTCTTTATCCTGTGTATTCTGCATCTCAAATCCTTTCAATATCCTTTCTCAATCTTTCCATACTCATGTTAATTCACACTGAAACTAACAACATTATGATCATACATAGTGCTGCCTCCAAAGACCAATAGAAAATTCATCCAGTCGATGCCCTATCTCCCTCGGGTTGTGCCCTAGATAAAAATACTCGAGCTTAGGGTTACAAAGTGTAACTCAACCTTTGCAATATGTTAATGACGTAAAAAAAATTGAAACAAAGGAATTTCAAATATTCAATCAATTAAACCATATGACATGTCGTCACTATGTCATCTTATTTTTTGCTTTGAAACTTTGCATATTTCATGTCACAGGTTAACATTATTCATTCATAATGTGCAATGCCAACCAAAAGGCTTGCCTTTGTAGACGAATTTTATGCCTTGGTTTTAATACTTCAAGATGACATTATATATAGTTAATTAAAATGACTCAAACAAAAATTGTCGCCTCTTTTAATGTACCAATTAGTATATGAGAGACAAACCACATACTATCCTTGAATGTCAATTATAAAAATGTAAGATTCAAACTTGATATGCAAGCTTGTTCATGAATAAAGCCACTGCAATCTTATTCATGAATAAAGTCACATAGTGAGCACTTTTTTAAACCATCGTAGCATCTTATTAGTATAAACTAAATATGCCTTGTATCAGTGTTGGAATTAATGGGAAGTAGTACTGAGAGGGAAGGGGTGAATCAGTACCTCTAGAACTTTTAACACCTTTAACAATTCATCATTAGTAATCATTCAATTTTGTATTACCAACCATTACTTTTATTCTTTCTTATGCATGTATTGTTTGATCACAATCTTTAATAGTTTTCAACAATCATAGAAACATTCATGAAATTGATAAACACATAACACAAGATATGGTATCGCAGAAAACTCCTGTTAGGAAGTAAAAACTACGGTGGGGATGGCACCCACAAAACTTCACTATCTGCAGAATGGAAGGGAGCCGGTTAAGGCTTACAATTTGATCACTTCTAATGATCTACCCTGTTAGGAGTATTAAGGTGGAGACCTATTAAGATCTACTCTATTAAGATCTTTTGCAACATTGATTTAAGTGTGCACTCAGTTATGAGATTTACAATAGGACGGTTAAGCCCACCTTCCTTGAAAGGATTTCATTAGTGTACTACACTTGTTAGAATGAGTAAAAATGTTGATCTGACTATATGCAATCTACTATTTCTTATTTACAAATCCATTAAATCTTTTACAATAATAATATCACCTTAAGTGATTGATGAATACCTTTTCTCTGCTTGTCGGTAGCCTCTGTTATGTTCTTGAAAATTGATTTGATTGTGTTTGTGTTCTTCTGGATGAATTCTCTGTCTAGTCGTTATTTTCTCTCCGTGGCTACTATCTTCATTGATCAACAACTATTCTCAATGGATTGAGCACCTATTTATACAAGTATTTGACCTATCTTGGAATTCACATTTTACAAATTTAACTCTTAGATCCAAGGTTTACAACTTGACCTTGATCTTTAGTTTGCATGTTTTAAAATGGTAAAACTAATTAAAACAATAACAATTACATTTCTTCCTCCACACATAATGGATTTAAAAGCAAATCAAGAAGCTATAAATACAACTTCAGTGATTTATCTGATGTGGAAAGTCAGATCCACTTTTTGCAGGATGTAACTGACTGTTAGTTCTTGGTTGTCAGTTTGAACTTGCAGTCTGTCACCGTTCCTTGACTGAACTATTCATCGGGCTCCCTGTATCTGTCAGGTTCCTCTCTTTTTTGTTCTGTCGAGTAGCACTGTTGTTACTTGTTTGGTTTCTTTTACCTTTTTGCCATTGGATAACACTTAACAGTGTTTGTCGGGTAACCTTGGCGTCAGATAGTGTTGTGCCCTGTCTGTCAGTGTAGAGTAAACCAATGGTGCAGATCATGTTTTTCTCTAAGTATACTAATGGAAAAATTAATGCCTTCAATCAGACCAAGTATACCATAATATGCCATGTTTCAATTTAATGAGAATCTCAATCCAACATGAGTGCCAATGTAGAGAGACCATCAAAGAAACATGAGTATCACCACTGTATCTATCAACTAAGTAAGAACCAAGATAATGTAAATTTTGTCAATCATGCTCAATTTTTGTCATGAAGAGATCAAAGTAAGTTCCATATCACTATCCCCGCATCATTTTCATGCTATCATGAAATCAAATCAAATGACCATCATATAAGTGCCCAACCAAGAGAGTTAGTGTTATGTCATCAAGGACAACAAGATAGGGAAAATAATCATTACTTATAATTGTCTCTAGACATTAGTTTGTATGCATACAAAATGTTAAAATATAGAATGGGTATTGATAGAGCATATTTTGGACTTTGCATCTCAAAGAACAATAGTAGCATGGACTAACATTAAAGCAAGGATCCTAAAAATGATTTTATATTATGTGAATGCACTTAGAGGATGTAGAAAACAAAAATTAGGCAAAAAATGAATTAATAAAATTGCATCAATGCATACACAAGGATGAAATATTATATTAGAAAGGTATGCATAAAATGGATCTGGTGGGCTACAAATAGAAAACCTTGGATGAGACTTGTCAAAAAAAAATAGAGAAAAAGGAGTTGGCTAAGGCAACACTGACATTTACATTACTGCCATTGATTTACACCCATAATAGTTTCTATTTGGGCATTCATCAACACATAGGATAGAGGAAAGATAACCATTGATATAGAATCAATGAAATTAATGGACAAATAAGCTTACATTCTGAAAAGAGCTACTGTGGTCATTACCTAGACTTCAACTTTGGGGACAATTTTCCTTGTTCTCTCAAGGGAAATATTCTCTATTACATTCACAACCAAGGTTATTTTATGTTCCACCTAATCTATATGTTAAGCTTTAATCTATCATGACGGTGACATCAATACATGGGAAGGATTGAGTTTTAATTTTTCAATCTAATGAAGGATAGTAATGCAACTATACATGCCATTAAATAAATAAATCACATATGTCTAAAATAAGGAGATAACATATGGGGAGGTTGCATGAGCTCTTTGCTAGGGTTTATCTTTCTTGAGTGTACTATCTATGTTTTTTTTACATTTTTATACTATCACACAATATTTATTGTAGGAGTATTTTAACCTTTTAATAGCCTCGGCTAGCCTCGTCCCAATAGTTGATACTGGTTTTCAAGCTTTGGCGACTAGAGACCATGGAAATATCGGATAAACAAACTAGTAAATATGTCCCAAAAGTGTTTAACAATGTGTGTATTTTGCTACCTTTGATGTTGGTTTATTTGTTCAAGAATTTCATAGTGCATGCCAGTGGCTAGAAATTTTTACATTGATAGGTTATTTTATGGGGAGGGTTCCACCTGAAAGCATGCTTCATGATTGGGTTGCCAACGTTTGGGCCCCTCATGGGGTCTAGTTTGATGATATTAATTTTTTTACCTAAGGCATTTTTTATGTTTTACTTTACCAATTCCACCCATCCAAGATATTGTACGCCATGGACATTGGTTTGTTTGGTATTTATTTTTCAATAATGGTCATGCAACTTCTCTATCTATGATGACAATAAGCTCAAATTCCTAGTTTGGATTGAATTTCCTAGTCTTTATTTTCCCTATTATCCCTTTTTGCAAACTATTGCCTAGTCAATTGGTAAGGTTGTCTACATGAAACCAAATTGGTTATTTTGCACTCATCCTCAAAAGAGGGTATGTGTGGAAGTGGATTTTTCTTGAGACCTCAAAGAGACTATTGAAATTTAGATAGGAGGTTAGTGCTACTCTCAAAGAGGGCTTTATCTGAACTTACCCAATACTTGTTATTGATGCCAATCTTTTAAACATAAGATGAAGGATTTCCCTCTAGCTATTCTGGGGGTTAAAAATCCTCCCAAGGATTCTACTCCCTCATTCTCTTTTGAGGAAAATAAAAGTGAGGCTAGTTGGAATATATTTTTTTGCAAAGGGAAGAGATCGTCATCTTCTTCTTAGAAGCAACCAAGCTTTGTTTCCATGCAACCACCATCCTACACTCGACTACAAACAGTGATGAGCCTCTAGAAAATCATAGTGTAACTCTATTGGTTCTATACCTTGGCTTCTGATTGACATCATATTTATTAAAAAATTTCTCCTCCCTTAAGAATAAGGATGACATGCAAGAATTTGAATCATGAATTTCATGCCATGGAATTTTTAAGGTCTCACTAACATCGCTAGGAAGTATTATATATGGGATATACAATAGAAATATCCTGGTATAGATGTTTTTTTGTCTTTAGGATATTAAAAATATTTCTTTCATGCTTGTCACTGTAGGTCATGTTATTTGGCCAATTGGCCTAGTTTTTGCCTCAGAACATGAAGTTGGTCAAGGAGTTGTTGTCACCCTCATTTTTCCACAATGTTAATCCTCATTGTGGCCCATGGGTTGAATATCATTCAATAGCTAGCCAGGGTCCTCATATCAATTGATAATTATTCATATGGGATCATTAATGTTTATGATCCCAATGATGTTGTGGAGAGTTATCTTCTTTGGTAGTGGATTGTTGATTTATTTCCACCAACTAATTGAATTATATATGATCATTTTAATATGGTTGAGGTGCACTCAGATAAAGCCCTTTCATTGGACATCTAGAGAGAAAGAGAGAGGGAAATATGGTTTTACATGCACAATAAATTGGGTCTTTTTGACCCTAATAATAATTATCGTTATGCTTAATGTGTTTGGAATACGTCGAGTAATTTTTGAGCCAATCCTAACATAATTCAATTATGCCATGATTATAGCTCAATATTTCTTCTCTTTTGGAGACTATTAAGAGTTACCAAGTTTACTACTCACCATGATACCCTTCTTAGACCACTATCCTATCAAATTTAGCATTGAATGACAAGTGGGTCGTGTACAACCATCAAGGACTCAATTTTTTCTTAACACATCATTATTGAATCATCCACCCATAATGACATACATTCAAAGAGTTTAGAACCTGCAAATTTTTCTCAGTCATCTATCTAATTGGATAACTTGGTGCAATTATCCTATACAATGCACAACTCACTCTCTTTAAATTTATGGAAAGTTGAAGGTCGTGTACCTCCAACAGTCATATGAGGCCAACACTCTAGACTTGTCTCATATTATAGAATCCCTTTCTTCCAATCCCATCTATCCTAACATGAAGGTTAGGGTTGCACAACTCCACTACCGAAAGAAAATTGTTGAGAATTATGTCTCTCATGGTTCCCAGATCAAGGTCAGGCTTCACTAGCTTAAAGTGGGGGATTGTTCTTCTAAAGAGTTTTTTTTGGCTCTTCGAGCATATAATTCTTTACCTAGAATCAAACAAATCAAGGATGGCCATTGAGATACCATATATTCTTTAAGATTTTGTTTGTGATTATGATAAGGTATTAACTGTGCAGATGAATTCTCTTGAGTGAGATAGTGCTTTGAGGGATTGTCTCTCTATTGTGCCCTCTCAATTCTCAAAATCTCAAAAGTTCTTTTGTGACCAAATCCTCACTATTTAGGACCTAAAGGAATCCATTTTCTCTATGTTTGATCAAACTTGGCCCTTGTTTGTGATGTTTTCCCTGTGAGTTTTATAAATCCATTTAGCCTTGTGTTAGTTCTAACCTGCATGAGGTCCATCTAGAAGCCCTACAATCTCAATCTCTTGGTCATATCATCAATAAAGGAGATATCAAATTCATACCTAAAGAAAGGGACCTTGAAGATATTTGTAATTGGAGACCAATTACTTTTCTTAATGTCTCCTATAATATCATCACCAAAGTGCTTTCTCTAAAGATTTGTCATTCGCTTCCTCATATTGTTTTTCCTAAGGAGACTAACTTTATTAAATCTTGATTTATTCTATATAATATCATTTTTGTTTGGTAGGGAATTGATTAGGCCCATTTCTCCAATAAATATACCATTTTTTTTCAAATTGAATTTACCAAATCATATGACCAAATTGAGTGGCCTTTCATCCTAGTTATTCTTATGGATTTTGGGTTTAACCTCTATTTTATCTAGTCAATGCACATTATTTTTGGGGATTCTTCAACATGTAATAGTATCAATGATTATCAATCCTCTAATTTTGGGTTGTTTCAATCCATTCCCAAAGGTTTCCCTTTGGCCTCTTCCTTGTATGTGTTAGTTGCTAAAGGTTTTGGTTATCTTTTGGTTGTTTCTATTTTATTTGGGTGGGTTAGGTTCATTTCCATGACTAAGTCACCTTCTTATCTTGTCAATGGACATCTCACAAATGATTCATTTATCACCCTCATTGAAGATGAGCACAATATCTAGGAGACACTTCAATGCCTCAATACTTTTTGTTTTGATTCTAGGTCAGTGTTTCAATGACACAAAGCCTAGTGTTATAGGCAATCCCTTCTTTTTTCTCCACCATGGATCCTCTAGTATGGGTAGAAATGGATTAGACACGAGTATTTTTTCAATTTATGGGCATTCCTTTTGCTTTTCAAGGATCCCCTATAAATTTTTGGAATGTGGTCCTTAACAAAATTGAGAATAAATTGGCTTACTAGATTACTAAGTTTCTCTCTTTGGCTGGTAAATTCCAAATTCCTTCTAAGATTATTTCTTTCATTCATGTGTATTATTATTTGTGTTGGGATCCTTCAAAGTATTCCTATAAAAATCTTGATAATCTTCTTAGATATTTTTTATGGGCTTTGTATATTTAGCATCATAGCTCTTAAAGGGTTTCCTATGAGTTTTTTTTGTCTTCCCCGAGAGTTAAGAGGGCTTGAACTTCTCTCCATCGAGAAACGTGATCTTTCTCTATGTGTGAAGTGGTTCGTTCAAGCCATTACTGGTAATGAGGCATGAAAATTTCTCCTTAGGCATTTCATTTCTTTAGGATATCTGGTCAATAATACTTCTTGGAAAGGGATCGAATTTCAAACCCTTCTAATTATGAAATATGCAATACACATTGAAGGCACTTTTGTTGCCAAGATCATTTGACGTGCCTGGGAAGCTATCAAAACCTAGATCCATTGGAATGGCTTTGGTTTCATAGACGGTATTTCTTTAAACCAACATAATATTTCGTGCTCACTACTCATCCAACTTTAAGTGATTATTTTATCTTGTGTACTTGGGGTTCGTGCTCTATGCTTTTATAGGCATGGCATTCACATTCCCTGGTATAATTTTTCTAGAGCTATTATGAGTCTTCATTATTGGGAAGATATGCAAGCCTATTTTTGCCTCATCTAGCTAGATCCTTATAATTTTTCTTATTCATGTTTGTTCTACCTCTAAATATACTAGAATTGGTTCCCCAACACTTTCTTTTGTAAATACAAGACTAGGTTGGGATATCATTGGCTTGTTCCTCATTTTCCTATGGTTCCAACCTAGAATCTTTGGTGGCACTTTTAGTCCTTTTAGACCATTTGGTGTCACATGTTTCAAACTGTTTGGTTTGGCATTATTGAGCCTAAGATAGCTCATTTTGAATGGTGTATTATTTTCTAAGGCTTGCCACTAGGATCCTGCCTGCAATGCTTGGGGGTTCTGGATCCTTGTTTCCCATTTTATTGACAACTAGAAACATTCACACACCTCTTCTAATTTTGTCGTTAAGCCTAGAATTTGTGGAATTGGATTCACCATTTCTCTTAGCCTTTTCAGTCTAAAACTTTCTCTTGGCATATGGTTATCTTAGGGAATTACGTCCCTCAAATTCCCTTCAAACTTACCTAGATATGGCATGCTTTTAGGGTGGATATCCACTTCACATAAAGCATGTATTTGTAATAATGTGATGCTTTAAATTCAAGTGCAAACCAACAAAGTTATACTTGAGGTGACCCACTTGTAGGAGCTTCTCAAGCATTTGTTAAATGCCCTTTGTACGGTTTCCAAAGTGCCTCCAAACTCTTTTTCTTCATGTGACCACTCTCTACCCTATGGCTGGTGGTACAACTGAAGCTCCTCTACTTATTTTTCTCATATCACGTGGTCTTAGGCTCCTCGCTGCTAATATAGTGGTACTGGATACTTTCAAAGGTGTGACTCCACCTCTCAACCATGTGGATACTTATCCTCTAGGTGGGCTATGGGGGTGTCAACCTTCTATGGGTAGTAGAACTATTTGGCCAAATATCGACAAAGATAAAAGTTAGATAACCTCTTCCAAGTGGTTTTTGTAGCTATCTCTAGCAATATCTCCTTCTAAGAAGGAGCATGAGAAAGGAAGTTTATAAGTTGTATCTTAAGAATGTTGGTTTGTTCTAGACAATATCCCCAATCCTACTGATCTATGGGGTCCCAAGAAGGATCATGACCCTGCTCTGGCACCCATGGCCACTTCTCTAGTTTCTTAGTATCTTTTTATGTTTTGTTTATGCTTCTGAGCATTTCCCATATTTCTGTTTATGGGCTCTTCCCATTTTTTCTCTATTTACCCAAGCACTTCCTAATTGATGCCTAAGGGGTGATCATGTATCCCCCCTTTTTTTAAATAGTATTCAAATGTATGTATTAATCAAAATGACTATTCATCAAAAAGGTAACAAGGTGAGTACTGATGAATAAATTAAATACTCAACTTACATATGTGATAGTACTATTTCTTAATTAGATTTGAAGAAATAGTGAAACCCATCCAATTCCCACACTAACTTTGTATAAATATTCTCCCCTCCCTATCACTGATGAAGAACTATTTCTTTGTCTTGGAAATAGCATACTATCAATATATATTTCACTATTGCTATGTTCTTTCCCTAGTATCGTCCTTGTATGAAAAAAAATTGCACATTAAAGGTTTCATCCTCTAAACAAAGTGAGCTTCCATTCTTTGATGTGCTAGTAGACTTCTTAGATGACTCTTGGTTGAAATTCCAAAGTAGTATTTTACACCATAGAATACCTTTAGTGATGTTCCAATCAGTCATTGCTTTATTTCCTCCCCCAATATTTATTTTCTTTACTTTCTTATCAAAAGGACTTGGACTAGAGCTAGAGAGAGATGATCTTGAGATTGTATGTCTTCTCCCCCTCTTAAATTCTCAAAACTTGTTCTCTCCACCAAACCCCTCAATCTAACTCTTCCCCATCCTCCCACATGCACTCTCTCTCCCCCATTTCTTTTTTTTGTGTGCCTAATAATAGCCTATGCTTCATGTATCTTGTTGGTGTATTTCAACAATGTCAATATTATTTTAAATAAAGTGAAAAAGAAGAGATTATATCTTTATATTTTTTAAACCAACACTTACAACTAAATTATATGATAGAATAATATAATTAAAAATTATCAATAAATTTTCTTTGAATAATTCATATATGTAAAATTAAAGAGAGAATTTAGGGTCATATACAAATTGTCTATCTCAATGGAAACTTGGAGTTGTTTAAGTAGTTTTCTCCCAGGCTATTTCTCCACGACCTCTCATCTCCAACATCTCTTCCCATTTTATTTTTTTAACTCCCTTTCAACCAAGTGGTTTGATAGGATAATCTTTTCTCCCAATTGTGTAGAATTTTCCAATTTTGGGAGTGGGATGGAGGTTCCACTCTTTTGGAGGAAAATCCACCATCCTTTAAAATTATCTAAATTTCTTTCTATTTTCAATTCACCATTAGTTTGTAATGGTTAAAATATAAATTTAAATTAAAGTTAATAATTCTTTTAATTTCAGCATTGAATGACTGTTTTAACAAGAAAAATAATGATATTTCTAACTTTAATTATTTTCCCATTGGTATTCTTTGCAACTTTAAAAAATTCACTTTCTGATATAAATCATAGCATGACATGTATCAAATCAATCATTTAGTTAATCAAAATAAATAATTTAATAATGCCTAATTTTATTTGTGTGTCTTCCATCACTACCATGATCCCACAATCATGGGTTGTACTTTTTTGGCCAAACTTGACATTGGAGTCGATAATTTGGACTAAATCTTCACTTTTTAACAAGTTAAAACATTAATAAATTTGAAAATGATGCGAACTAGTGATTTGTGAGATTTTGTCTAGAAATTAAATTCTTTTTATATAAATTTAAATAAATAATTTTTGATAGTAAACAACATTTTTAAAAGTGATGTTTATGATGTCACACTTAATGTTTTTCTACAATAGATAAAATTCTAATTTTTTTTATTATATATTTATAGCACCAATGTCTAACACTTGCATTTGATTTCATAACATTTTGTTGAATATTTTTAAATTAAGTTTTAAAGTCAAAAAGTTATAATTTAGACATAGGTGTCTGACATTGCTTATAACTTGTTTTGTATGTGTCAAAATTCCTTTTTCTGGTTGGTATGAGGACATCAATCCCTAATGCATATTTTAAAAAAAAAATCTAGTAATTTATTATTTTTCCACACGTGTAGATAGAGAACTTGATATTTAGTGAAAAACTATGTTTAATAAAATAATAAAAAAAAAACTAAAGTATATTAAAATTGTACTTGTTCAGTTAGAGCTTCAGTTGGATTGGTGGAAGCCTACTTGTTGGGAGGCCTTGACTTGGGCAAAGGACTCCAACCATGATGTTAGCATGTTGCTAAATGATTTTTAGAAGGCGTATGACAAGATTGAGTGTAGGTTCATAATTATGATGATGGATAGTCTTGGTTTTCTTGCAATATTCTAGAATATGGTGAAGGTTCTAACGAGGGATTCTAGTACCCAGGTTGAAGTCAATGGATCATGTTCAAACAAATTTTCTCTTACCAGGTCCATAAAATAAGGTTGCACATTAGCTCCAGCCTTATTTGTTATTATTGTTGATGCAATGTTTTACATCCTGAGAGATAATTCTCTCTCACCTATAGTAAGGGGAGTTACTCTTCCAAATGGACAAGACCTTTCCAATGCAAAATTTGCAGATGAAAACTACTTTAGTAGAGAGATATGAAGAAAATGTTGGTATCATAATGAGTAAAATGAATTTATTTTGTGGTCTCAGGGAACATAGTCTCTCTCCCAAAATCTGTTATGTTGTGATAGAGTGATCACCCCCTAGTGGCTTAGCAAGTATAATTAGGCTTGGGGGGTGACATCAAGTGAGATACTTGGGTATCCCCTTTTCTGACTCTCCATATTTAAGGAATATGCAGGAATGGATCATATATAAAATTTATAGGAAATTGAGAAAATAGAATAAGGACTACCTATCTCTAGCAAGGAGATATCAGGTGTGTCAGAAGATCATCTGCTCCTATTATATCTACTACTCCTCCACCTAGCTATCCATTCACTATCAATTTAACCACATTAAAAAGTAGATTAGAAATTACCTTTGGTCAGATGATAAATTTAAAAAGAAGAGACATGTTGTGAGATGGCAGTGGTGCATCATGTGTAAGAAGAAATGAGACCTTGTTCTAAAGGACCTTAGAATCCAAGGTGTTGAACTTGTAGCTAAATAGATCTTCAAAGTGCTAGATGGTATGGATCCATGAAAGATATTGATCAAGAATAACATCAGTAGAGCAGTTCTAGTCAGAGGTGCAACTTGGAAAGAAATGGGCTTTTGTGACCTCATAGAAGGCCTCTTCCCTATTAAGGTTGCATGATCATATGTATTCAAATCCATATGGAAAGGTTGGGATCTTGTGCAACACCCGATATCTAATAATGGGATCATAGTTGATGGATCCATTTGTTGGGAGAGGTCTATATGGTGGATGGTGGAACTTATTTCACAAGGGCAAGCCCCTAGCTCTTCTACAAGGATGCCCAGCCAAAGGTTGGGGAACCAAGGGAGTTAGGAAGTTTTAGGACATTATTGAGGAAGATAGGATCCTAGACTAGAATACACTTGCTCAAAAGTTTAATCTACTGGAGTACAGTGATTACTGAGAGGGGGGTGAATCATTAATTACACACAAAATAAACTTTTAAACTCTTTTTAAAACCTTCAATGAACTTGAACAATATTAAATCAAATAATATAGACAGAACGGGTACACATCATACACAAAAGATTGACACAAGATTTTTCTTTAGCGGAAACCGTCCCGAGGAATAAAAACACTCAAAGTTAGCCTCACTGGATTTATCTTTAAAATCAATATGTACATTTCACTGATGTTGTCTCACTAACAATTTTAATGCCTCACTGGTCTTTTGTGCCTCATTGGCTATATGCCTCACTGGCCTGATTAAATTTTGCCTTATAGACTTCCCAATTTATTTTACAATTTTCTACATACAGAGATCTGAAAGCATGATTGTCTTTTAGATCCTATAACTACATACTATACATCACTAAGAACAATACATATTTTTGTGCTTAAGAGTGCATAATATCTATTTATGGACTCTAAATCAATCAAAACCTTTCTGTTGTAGAACTAAATGTGCACAACTATTATAAAAATGTGATCAATAATATCCCTCGATGTCTTCTCTGTCTATACCACCAAATTAATTTGCTCATGTAGTGTGTGTGTGTGTGTGTGTGTGTGTGTGTGTGTGTGTGTGTGTGTGTGTGTGTGTGTGTGTGTGTGTGTGTGTGTGTGTGTGTGTAGGAATCTCTGATACGAAAAACTGAAACCAAACTAATTCAAAACTGATTGTCCATATGTATAATATCATCAACAAAAACATGTATCCTTAAAACAATATATCACTGCCACTACAATCATATTAATAATTTTGGATATGATTTAATATGTATTAGAATAATATAATATGCAATTGAAATAAACTAAATCATATTATCATTTCATCTTTACACAATTTTACTGTGATTATACCCAAACTGATTAACAAAGTGATGTTCAAACTCAACTTCAAAATTGTTTGATAATCACTGTATAATCTTCATGTATCAATATTAATGTTATTATGATACATAATGTTTTATGTTAAACTGAAAATATTAAATATACCTTTAAACTTGTCATTGCATTTTCATCAAGAAAATAAGATGTAACTGAACCCATGACTACCATATGGTCTTTGAATGAAACTATACCATAAAGCATTTAGTTGTATCAGACCATATTCTGTTCAAATGAGTGCATCTAATTATGCTTATGACAAATGCAAAATTGACAATACATAGACCCTACCTTGAATAGGATGCTTCAAATGCACACAAAAAATGGTTTATGGAAGAATAACATATCATGCTACACAATATGTGTAATGCACTATGAATACCCTTACAAGACTATTATGTTAACAATATATGAATTCTCTACCCTACAAATATTAAATAATATTATGTGCATGAAGAAAGACTCAAACCAACAGGGGTATAAGAAGAGATGCAAAGAAGAGCATAAACTCGAAAGCCCTAATGAGGGTTTGAAAAATAAATAACATTTGTAAACAAAACCCCATCTTACCATTGTTGTGCATGATAATAATAATGTATGTAAATGATATCCATGAATATTATTCTAACAGTAAACTGATATGGCATACTAATCATGTTCAAAAAACTATCAAACCCCAAAGTAATAGTAATACAACCATGGCTGAGACAAACCCAGCAAGGGTTTAGTAAAGAATACAATAACAAATACTAAACACTTAAAGAATTAACTAATTAAAAATATTAACACATCTTAAATAAAAAATGATAATGCATATCTCATTAAAGTACAATGCAGATGAACTCAAAATCAAAAGAACAAGGACATAATACACCCGGCGTATCTTCACTCTCCAGAAACTCGACCATCATCTTGTCTGAAACGGTTCCATACTTTCACCGTGAATTAAGAGATAACATTTGTAACTGTTCAAACCTATTTCTAACTATCCACCATGGCGGCCCATCAAGAACAAAAAAAAAAAACTATAACTGTAAATCCCATGCTTGACAGTTTTTCCCTAGCTCGGTAGAGCTAGGGTTAAATTCATTACAAAAGTTAACCAAAATGAAATTGATAGCACCAGATATGGTGCTCAAATTAATATTTCATAAATGCTCCTTAACTGCCACTTTAATGTAGCATTTTGTACCATATTTTACAAACCTCACTTTGCAAATGTGAAGGAGTAGATACGAAACGACCACAAAGATCCTAACAAAACAACTTTTAGATGCCTCGGTCACAACTTGTGATCAATTTTTAACATATAATAAAAATGAATCAAGTGCCTCAACTTAGAATGTGATTGTAACTAAATTGTGAAGTTGATGTGGTGAACACACTCTGAATCATGTAATCCATGAAGTTGATGTGGTGAACACAATGTGAATCATGTAATCAATGAAATTGATGTGGTAAACACAATGTGAATCATGTAATCAATTTCAACTGATAATAAAAACTACCATTATATAACCATCAAATATAAATCAAATACCAATAATCCAAGTGGTGATTTAAATTGATGAAGTTAAGTTAGTATATTTTGACATCAAGGACAAAAATATTTGGGGATAAAAAAACTCCCCCTTTGTTCTTGGTGGAAAAAATACTAATATCCTAACCATTTCTCCCCCTTTTTTGTCAACAAGGTCAAAGAATTAAAAAAATAGTGGAGTGCATGAGCAAACCTAAGTATCTGATAATAGAATGAAAAAGTCATCTCAAAGATCAAACTATCAGCATTACCATATTATGACTTATAATACTGAATAATGTATCTAGAGTGCTATCATAAGGAGAAATAATCTCACTGTCATATCAACCATACTTGGTCAAGATTCTCAAGAATATAGTACATGTCCAAATCTCAAGGATCAGAATATGAGTAAGAACATAAAAACTAAGATCATCATGAGCTGTAGAAATATTTTATGACTATAAGATAATAGTCTATCAAGGACAACAACGAGTTAATCTCACAACACCAATACTAGAGAAATCAATAATAGAATGGTCAATAAAAATCAATAATAGATTGATTAATAATGTCATGAATAAACTAGTCAATATAACCATTTAGATCTGCATTATAAAAAATACTCTATTTGATGATTAAACCTATAAGTCCAAACCATATCTGTCACTCAAACATTTCTGAACAATGTGATTTCAAAAATAGTAATTGTTCTATAGACATCTTGACGATTGCAAACTGCTAAAAATTAAGTCTGCAAACCTTTAATCTTGTATAAAATCTCCCCCTTAGATTAACAACTCACATGGAACCAATGATATATCCTTGTAATATTACTATGATAGTTATTTAAAAGTTGAATATATAGAGAAAACCATATTCATAAAAACATGTAATGAAAGTTTATATTTTTATCAACAATTTGCTTGAAATACACTATCATATTTATATTACAAAAATATTATCATAAAATGTCAATAGAAGAGAAACACCTTTTAGAAGAAATAAAAATAGCATACTTTATTCTGAAAGTTCCTTCTCAAAATCCCATATTACTGCTCAAAGGATGAAGGATTTAGATCCTTTGAGTTGATTATTCACTTATTATATAATGGTAGACCATTTGATCTTTTGTCCCGAATCAAATGTCTAAACTTTTTGATGAGAACTATCCAGTAACATGTGATTTTTCATTCTCCAGGTGTTAATTTTGGGATCTAAGGACCTAAAATAGATGTGAATGGGGACAGAATTGACTTTTGGACATAAGGGCCCAAAATGGATTTAGAGGATGGGTGATGGTGGGATCTAGATTTAGATGGAGAGATTTTAGATATATAATGGTGGAAACCAACATCTTAAGCATGAGCTTGGTAGCCAAGGCCATGTGAACATGGATTTTCCTTGACTTGGAGGGGTTCTAATATACCTTGTTTATGGAGGCCTATCTCTTGGCATTGAGAGTGCATGCTTTCACTAATTTTTTTTCCAATAGGATACTTATTATTTTAGAAGCAAGATGTGAGTCCATTTTGAGGGGTATATGAGGTGGAAGGAAGTATAAGCTCTTGGAGTAAGCCACGTTGGAAAAAAGTGGAGGAACCAATTTGATAGGTATATGATTCATGTATGGCTTAGATAAGAGGATTATGATCACGAGAGGGATTGGGAGGATTATTTGGATTTTGAGATAGATCAAGATCATGACATGGAGATGAAGGGATACTTTGTGTACCATACTAAATTGGAAGAACTTCAATTTAATGATGGTTTAGCACATATTTAATGTGATTGCATGGTACACTTGCATTTAGGATGTATTGGAATCATTTATTTTCTCTCTCCTATGTGAAATAAGGGTAGGATCTAACAAATCATCCTTGATTTCCCTCTTCTTTGGTGCAAAGTTAAAGATAGGACCTAACCAAAATGTGTCCTCCTTTTTCATCTCCTTTTTCAAAGTACTTTTTCATCGCTAAATTGTTATTTTTTTGCTTGTCTCTTTCTCCAACCCCGAACTGACTGTTATTTGCAATCATGGAATAATTATAGAAGACTGTGGCTCCAAGGTATAGGCCAAGGTCGGCCTACCCCTAAGGGGTATTCTAAGGTTGGTATACCCCTGAGTACTAGGCAGAGGTCGTCCTATCCCTAAGGCACAACCCTTTTGGGATCCCGAGCTCATTTCAAATTTCAAGGCTTCCCGCCTTGTGCAATCGGCCCTTGCGGGGTGTAATCCCAAAATTACTATAAATTCACACTCAAATGCTTCATTTGATTATAAATAGAATGATGATACAAGCTTGTGTGGACATCCTAATTTGACATAGTGCAATTGCAAGGTGGAAACAAGAGGGCTTTGAAACATCCATTGAAGTAAGAGAGTTCTTCACTTTTCATTCTTCTTCCCATATCAAGCTCTCAATAACATTGATTAAGCATGTAAGACATCAACATGGGGTAGAAAATGTGGAACATGGATTATGAAGGTGGCTTGGATTAATTTAACCTTGGGCGCTTGGTATTATTTTTGTATTATTTTCATATCTATGCATTATTGTGACATATTTATATACACATTTGCATTTGCATGCTAGGGTTTCACTCTCTAGGGTTAGATCTTAGCATCTTACATACATTTCTTTATACATTCTATATTTTCATTCTAGTTTCATGGGCATTACATACAAAACAGTATTTCCTAATGGCTATTCATGGAGGTGGAAATCACCAAAATAGGGGGGTTGACTAGGGCAAACCCCTATATAGCCACCCACACACCATTTTTCCATACTTGTGGGTTTTAGGAGGACAAATTCAAGTAAAGATCCTAGTACCCTTTTGGAAGAAGATTATAGATCCAATATCCATTTTTATGTTCCGTCAATAGTCAGGTGTAGGCTGAAGTTGACCTGCCCCGGATAGTAAACATACAATCTCAGTTTGTAGATATCACAGTTTTAGTGCCAGACATAGGGTTCTAGTTTAGTTGTTTGGTCCAGGAATAGGAAAAGGTCAGCCTAGTCCTGATTGGATTTTCCGCATGTCACCATCCACCCTCCAGGTCATCATAGTCTTGATCCAAAAATATTCCTGGGTTTTGGAGATATCGGTTTTTTTATTCCAGATCTGGTCCTATTCAGTTTTCTGAGCTATTCGGGAGCAAAATTGAGGACTTGTGTTTGAACACTCATATTACAAGCATTCAAAGATTAGTTAATTTATTTCATTAGTCAATTTGAGCACTTACATTTTAGAGCTGGTTATTTTCATTAGTTTTGCATTGCTTTTATCCTCCTAGTTGACTATACCCGACATGTAGGAAATAGTTTCTTCTTTCTTAGCACTTGGTTAGATCCTTGTTTTGTATTGGTTCCCCTATATCACTAAGGGGGTGCTAATCTAAATTGGATTCAACTAGGGGATTTTCTTGAGTGGTCTCTTCCTTGGTGACCCTCCCCTTCTTCTTGAGGTATATAGGTGAAAGTGGGAAAGATTCTTATCTTGACAATACATCTTGATCTCTTCCACCATTTTTAACCATATACATTTTGGTGATCCCTTACCTTACATGCCTTGCATTCCTTTTGTTGTGGTTAAGTTAGATTTTGCATGTTATAGTGAAAAATAACAAAAACATTGCTTTTACTTTCTTGCATGATAAAATAGTTTTGTCTTTATGTCTTTAATATTTATTATATTGATAAAAAATACAAAAATACTTGCATTTCATTTTGATAGTTTAGTTTAGTTTCAAGATGTATGACTTCTTTTATGAGTATTTTGATGATAACTTCATTAGGAGTAATGATAGAGCCGCTAATGAGGTGCATGGTAGTGGAGACATTGTTATGTTGGATAAGGTTTCTTGTGACCCTATCTCTATTTAATATTCCTCTACATCTCTTCCTACAACCTTCTATAATAGGTTGTGTTCTTGGCTTCCTTCTTGTAAATTTGTTTGTAACATTGAAACGCCAAGGGTGTTTTATTCTACACCCTTGTTGACCCTAAAAGGATGCCCTCAGATAACACTCAAAGGTAAACCGAGGGATCCTTTATAATTTTTCATTGATCAAGAATCGGTAGCTCATACTTATCATATACAGAATAACCCTCAACCTACTGTTCCAGTTTCTTTACCACCTTCTCAATAGGTGCTTCCTTCAACACCTAGATTTCCTACTTCCTTGGGAAAGGAGTATGATTTGGTTGAACAATTACGTGCTACTTATGCTAAGATCTCTTTATATGAGCTTCTTCACACTTCACCTACCTATCATAAAGCTTTTCAAAAAGATTTATCAACTCTTCTGCCTTCTCTTCCTAATCAAGATAATATCATTTCCTTTTTGTAATGTATGCATTTTGTTCCCACCGATCCTCTGATTGTGTTTACTGGAGAATATTTTCCTTCTAAGGAGGTATAAAACAATATGATTCTCTTATGGTTGCGGTTTTTATCAATGGAAACCTTATTCAAAGAACCTTAATTGATAATAGATCTGAATTGAATGTTTGTAGTCTTGACATGTTAAAGGAAATCAAAGATGATCTGATTACCCTTACACCTGATAACATACCTATTCGTGGCTTTGACAACATAGCTAAGAAGACATTGGTGTATCATAACTTTGCATGTTAAAGTTGGTCTGGTTATTTTAGACACTCCTATTCATGTGATGCTTGGACCTCTTAGTTACAACCTTCTTTTAGGAACACTATGGTTACATAATATGCATTTTATTCCTTATACTCTTCATCGCAAGGTTAATTTTATCTATAATAATGTGATGTACACTCTTCATGCAGACAATAAAATGAACTCTTTCTTAAACGCGAAGTCCGCTAAAACTCATGAACCTCCTAAAGAGACAAAAGAACATGAAATTTAAAATGCTAGCAAATCCACAGGAGAACCTTCTTCTTCTCTTCCAAAAGATGATTGGGGATCTTTATATTTTACTCCTACGTTCATTAGAGAATATAAAGTCTCTGATATTGCTTTCATGAAACATATAAAATTGAGATAAATGAATAAATGTTTACTCCTACTCCCCTTTCTGGCGAGTTAAGTAATAATTTTATTGTTGCTTCATTTGAGGAGACTATTGAAACTATCAAACTAGATTGCTATGACATATTGACCTATGAAACACTATTGACTCCTTTGTATATGGATTCTATTGTTATCATTTGCTTGTGAAAAATGGTTTTAATGGTAAAGGATGTGAAAAGTTTGAACAAGGGATTCAAGTGCATTTGGATAATGATACACATGATCATACTTGTGGATTGGGATTTAACCCTTACAAGCAACCATCTTCATTTACTTTAAATGTTAATCACATTTGTAATGGACCTCTTAAGCCGGTTAACCCTACTCTCATAGAGTTTGGTTAGAATACTTCAATGGATATCTTTAGTGATGATGATGCCCTGGATGATTTCTTGGGGGCATATGAAAATATTCCTTCTTTTCATTATAAAAAGAGAAAGCCTTGTTGTTTGAATACTGAAGCTTATTTTGGAGAAGACATTGATATTGAAAACCATCATGATTCTCCTCTACCTTTGGAAGATTCCTCAAAGAGTAGCCTTTTGATTACTGAGACAATTGATGTGCACATAGACCCTAATGACCCAGAGAAAGTTATAAAAATAGGAAAATGTTTAAATGAGGAAGAACGTATACAACTTATTGTCCTTCTTCTTAAGTTTCCAGACATATTCGCTTGGGCCTACTCTGATATGCCTGGTAATAATCCTAGGATTGTTACCCATAATATTTTTATTGCTCCTAATGTTAAACCTATTAAACAAAAGATATGCATGATGAACCTGAGTGTTTCCCTTCTTATTAAGGCTAAAATAGAAAAACTTTTGGATCTTGGCTTTATTCTCTCTATTGATTATTCTCCTTGGATTTCAAAAAATTTTGTTGTTTCTAAAGGGGAGAATAAGATAAGGATGTGTACTAATTTATGATACTTAAACAAAGCTTCCTTGAAGGATGATTTTCCTCTCCCTAACATTGATATGATAGTAGACTCTACAACAGGACACACATTATTATCCTTCATGGATGGTTTTTCTGGTTATAATCAAATTTTTATTCACCCTGAAGATCAATATAAAACAACATTTATAGAACCTTGGGGAAAAAATTGGGTTATGATGCCTTTTGGATTAAATAATGTAGGTGCTACTTATCAACATGCTATGCAATTAATTTTTCATGATTACATTCACAAGATTCTCAAATATTATGTTGATGAAATCCTTGCTAAATCTATTCGACGTGGTGATCATGTGTCTATTCTTAGAAAAATCTTTGAAAGGATACGTATCTATAATATGCATTTGAATCCTTGTAAATGTGCTTTTGGGGTGGATAGTGTAAAAATTCTTGGATTTATCATCTCTAATAGAGGCATTGAGGTAGACACTAAAAATATTGATGCTATCATTAATATGTTGCCTCCTCAAATTATCTCACAGCTTTGAAGCCTACAAGGAAAAACATAATCTATAAGAAGGTTTTTCTAACACTTGGTTGATCATACCATTTCCTTCACTTCCTTTCTTAAGAAAGACGCTACTTTCTCTTGGGATGAAGAATGTAAGCATTCCTTTTAACAATTTAAGGAATATCTTGTTAATCCTCCTATTTTGCATCTTTCTCAGCCTAACAAACCTTTCTATATTTATACATCAGCTAAATCAAAAGCGTTAAGTTTTCTTATAGCTCAACATGATGACAAAGGAAAAGAGTGACTTGTGTATTACATCAATCATACTTTGGTTGATTATGAGACACGATACACGCATATAGAGAAATAATGTCTTGCCTTGGTTTTTGCTTGTCAGGAACTTAGACATTATTTGCTTAATATAGAAGTTAATGTTATTGTTAAATTTGATCCTTTGAAGCATTTCTTTTTCAAAAGTGATTTTTCAGGACATCTTGCAAAATGGTTATGCTTTTAACTGAGTTTGATTTAAATTTTATTTCTCAAAAGGTGATTAAAGGGCAAGTCTTAACCGATTTCCTGGCTGAATTTCCTTCTTCCTCATTGTCTCCTGATCCTATTGAGTTTCCTAATGAAAGTGTGTTACCTATAGATGTTCAATATTATCAATTCACTATTCACACTCTTTCTAATCCTATTATTTTTTATGATAATACTGTGAATTTTTTGTTTCAATATGAATTTGGATGAATTGTATTCACATATCTTTCATTATTTGAAAGATAATAGTTTTCCTAAATCAACAACAAGTAATACTAGGAATTGGATGTGAAAGCTTGCAACTCATTATCCATTCTTGTTGATGTCCTCCATAAGCGTTATTATGATGGCCTTTTACTTAGATGCATTGGTAAAAGTGAGATTATGGTGGATTTACAAGAAGCTCATGCTGGGTCTTGTGGGGGTATTTTGGTGGAAAATCATTAGTTAATAAACTTCTTCATATGGGATACTATTGGCAAACAATGGAACAAGATTCTTTTGCTTTCGTTAAAGGGTGTCCGGAGTGTCAACATCATAAAAATAGAATCCATGCTCCTACATGTGAACTCTGATCCCAGGTAGCTTCATGGCCCTTTATTATGTGGGGTTTGGATCTTATTGGTAAAATATGACCCCCTTCTTCTTAAGGACATTCTTATATTCTGACAGCTACAACTATTTTACTAAATGGGTTGAAGTTGTCCCTCTTCATTCTACTACTTCTGATGTTATTTGTGATTTCATTCTCAAAACATTATTTCTCATTTTGGTACTCCTTCAACGATAATTTTGGATAATGGTACTCCTTTCAAAAACAAAGAAGTCAAAAAATTCTTGGAGGAAAACCAAATTCACCAACATTTTTCTACTCCTTATTATCCTCAATCTAATGGTTAAGCGGAAGCGTCTAGCAAGGTTATTGAACAAACGCTTAAAAATATTGTTAATAAACATGCTAAGGATTGGGATACACAATTAACTTATGCTTTATGGGCTTATAGAACTACTGTATGCACAACAATTGGAATATCCCATTATAACCTAGTTTATATTGTTGATGCTATCATACCCTTAGAACTGGAGATTCCTTCCCTTTGGGTTTCCTTTAATGGAATTATTGATAGTGACACTTTTAGGGAACAAAACTTACAAGAGCTTGAGATGTTAGATGAACAAAGAATAAATTATCTCAAATGTATCAAATATTACCACAAATCTCTTCAGAAACAATACAATAATAAGGTGATTGAACGTTATTTTTTAGTTGGTGATCTGGTTCTTTATGAGAATCAGAGAAATATTAATGCCTTACCTGGAGAAAGAGGAAAGTTTAGTCCTAATTGGGTGGGTCCTTATTTCATTACAAAATCCTGTGACTCAGGTGCATATAGGATAGCGGATATGGATGGTATACCATTCAAAGAACCTATTAATATTATGTATCTACGACATTATCATGCTTAACTTATTCCTTGTTTTGTCTTTTTCATTCTCTCCTCTCTTTCCTTCGTGTTCTTGTATTTTCTTTATAAAGCATTATGTGTGTTTACATGTTTTGCTTCATTCATGACAAAAATTACCTTACACATTTGTCTGGACTAATATTTGATGTTTTAATTACAATGGTTAAAATGTTGCATAGAAATCCTAGTAAATTTGGTTCTTTCCTGTTATCTTATATATAAATGTATGTTTGGATGTTTTTACATAGGATTTCTTTAATTTATGTTTACCATTTTGATTCTTTATGTAATTGGTTAAATGCATCAATCATAGAGATAACAAATAGATAATAAGCATTAAGTAGATGATATATATATATATATATATATATA
>MU227289.1:941726-974867 GCA_018584345.1 Thuja plicata
TTTAACCAGGTCACACCTAGCAGTGTGTTATTGTAACCTTTAACAGGGTTGGCTCCTCACAGGGCATCACTTCAAAAGAGTGAAAACTTGGTAGCATGTTACTGGTGGTTTTTCCCATATTGGGTTTACATGTTAAATAATTGTGTCAACTTGTGTGAATGCTTATGGTTTGTTTTACTATTATATTTCTACAAGCTAATTTCAATTGACAGTAAACTGCATGATTAAAGTTGTTGACATATGCTACTGCTGCCGAGTAGATCTGAAATACAGAAAGTTTTTATTTGCTACATCTAGACCTAAGGATAACTGATTCACCCCTCCCCTCTTAGTTATTCTAAATTCATTCTAACAGATCTTAGTGAAATTTGTTTCGATAATTTTGTCAGCGTGCCATCGGCATCCCTAAGTTGAACAGTGCGGAGTGTTTTCTTTCCGAGGTACCCTGTTCTTCATTTTCGAACCCTAACCTTAGGAGATTATGGTTGTAAGTTCTTCGGCACCAATCAAGGGAATAGAAGAGGATTTGAATCAAATTAAGCTTGTAAGGAGTGATGCATGCTCACCACTAAACTTTTGTGTCATTCTATAAAGTGAAATTTTGAGTGATCGAAATGGAGCCCTCTCATCGAGCCCGCCAAAGGTACTTATGATTCACAATGTTAGGTCATGTTACATGGTTAAAATTAGCGAAGTGGGCAATAGTGAATTGAGAAATTCCTATGACAAATTGTGTGACAATGGAATTCTGAAGGATGAATTCAAACATCTAGCAGAGAAAGGGTTAACTCGTGCCCTAGATTTTCTAATAGAATTCAAGGATGAATGGATTAAGGTTGTCCTAAGCCGATTTCATAATATTTATATGTGGCTGGACAATGGACTAGTAAAGATCACAAAAGATATTATTCATAGAGTTACTGTGTATCCCATTATCAGTGAAAAATGGACTATGAGAGACCAAAGCAAAGAAGAGATAGCAGCTAACACTGGAGCATTTTGGAACAATAGGGGAATGACTATTTCTACAATTACAGACTTGGAACTTGACTTTGGAGTGAGAGTGATTGCTCACAAATTCTATCAGTCGAGATGACTGGATAGTGTTCCTTGTATAGTAGTGGACCAAAAATGGAAGATAGTGAAAAAGAATCACACCTATGACCTTGCTGAGCTGCAGTTGACACAACTAGTAGAGAACTTACAATCAATCAGAAAAGTCAAAATCTCATCATGTAAGTTTGGATCTTTGTTAATATGTATATTCTTCTATGTACAAAAGTCATTTCCTACTCTAGGAAATATTGTATGGAAAAAGGACAGACCCATCACTTTACATATTAGTGAATGTATTCAGAAATTGGGTAGTAATTTCAACAGTATAATGGGAAGCTATTTTGTGGAATTCAAAAAGAGAATGAGGTTGAGGACCAAAATTCCCAATTCACTTGTGGAGAAGCACTATGATGAGATATGCTTCTTAGTAGATATAGACTACATATATATTCAGGCTATGACACCTAGGGTATCATGGCTGGAGCAATTTCACTATAAAATTAATATTGATGAAGCATCAACAGCTATCACAGCACTCCTAGCAAAGGAGATTGATACTAAAGCTAAAATATTTGGAAATTTTGATGAAGCAAAGGCAAAGATTTTGATGAATCTTAAGGCAGGAACCATGGAAAGGAAAAGGAAAAAGATTGTGAAAAAACTTGAAAAAGATGGTTGGATTGCCGAGTGATGAAGAGCTTGAGGATGTACCTCTAGACATATCTACTAGACAAGGTGAAGATGTATCTAAGGAACAAGAAGTAGAACTCAGTGAACCTGAAGAAGAGGTCACTGCAAAAGCAAAAGGGAAGAGGCCAGCAGTAGCAAAGGTAACAAAGCCGAGAAAAGAAAAACCCAAGGTTACCCTTCCCATTGCAAATCATCCAAGGACAAGGGCATATGTCGCCACTTCACCAGTAGAATAAACAAAAGTGTATGCAAAGAAGATTGGAGAAAGTAGTTCTGGATCAAGGACTAAATTAGCAACAAAGGCTGTGCCGAGCCTACAGGTTAAGAAAACTACATTTGGATCCAGAAAGTGACAAGGACATGATAGAAACTGATGAACCCAGCCACATACCAGCAATACCATTCAAGAAACCCATAGATATTGATGAGGTATGTGAGAATTTGAGAAATTCTGCAGGGTTATCTGGTTTCAAGTTTTTAAAGTAGGAGAAATTAAAAGTAGGAGACAAACATAAGGTCCAGGAAGCTCTCCTAGATGTGATGTGTAAATTCAAATTAACCCCTATAGCAATAGGAGACAATGTGTCGAGTGATTTGTATGAATTCCTATCTGGCAAGTGGGAATTTGCACTCACAACTAAGAGACAAATTAGGGAAGGCACTTTAGCTCAAGTGATTCTTGAGCTAACCAAGAAGCAGAGAGAAAAATTTGTTGAAGAGTATAAGCACAAATTTCTACCTAAATAGAGAGGTTATGCTATCTTGAAGAATGATATTGAAGGGATAGTACAACAGAGTACTAGAATTTGGAAGGAATTTTTTGGACTGAGTATTCCAAAAGAAACGAGAATTGATGAAGGGACATCTGAGCTGAAGGATAAGGAAACTGAATCTACTCCTGTACCACAGATTTCCACAGTTCACATTTCATCTAAGTCTGAGAATACTAGGACAGATGCACAAAATCAATCTGAGACAGTTAACACTATTGATCTGACTATTGACAGTCTGATTGATGTGACAATTGATGACTCTAGCAATCTAGATGCTAAGGGTCAGGATGAGCCGAGGGACTCAACTGTTGATTCACCTATCAAGGCAACTGAGGCTGAAGAAGACAAGAATATATAAGAAGAAGAAAGACCTCAAGAGGAACCTAAGGATAAGGATGCTCAAGAAGAAGTAGAAAAGGAGAAAATAATTGAACAAGAGGTAATTGTTCAACATTCACCTATTTTAGAGGTTGTAAAGTCAGTACTAGATGTCACATTAGATGAAGTTATTGTGATTCCGACATGGGATCCCAATGTTTTGTCTTATGAATAGATTGAGACTCTTCAGGAGTTACTTAAGAGGAAGAAGAGACAGGAGGAACTAAAAAGGGAGCAAAAGCAGTAGAAAGTGCTACATGACATAAAAGACATATTTGTAAAGGATTTTAACATGGAGGATGAGAATCCTCAAGCCCCTATTCTTAAAAGGTTAGTTCACATTGTGCAAAAGGTAAATGATGACAATATTGAAGCTAATGAGAAACTGTTGCAATGGTCTGAGAGGAAATTCGAGAACAAGGTACTTGCCAAAATCTCAGGAGAGATCGCAGCTAAACAGTTCAAACTTTCTTCTCTGATAGAAAATTTAGAAGGGGTTGCAACAAATGTCTATTCATTGTATAAGAGGTTATCTGATGTTGAATTCTTCACAAAGGATAATCAAAAGGTTCTAGAGAAATTGCAACTAGACCTTAAGTCAACTGGAAGTTCACTGAGTATGGATGCTAGTACTAGCTCCTTACATTTTAACAAGTTGACTTATGCACAGAGAAGGATAGTTGAGCTCATGGCTAAAGATGGTCGGATTAGGACCAAGTTGATTACTATTTAGACAAGTCTGATACCTCATCTAGAGGTCATTCAGAAAGAAATTTCATTTGCAAATGAATTGATTAAGAGAGACTCTCATCTCTCAACTGCAGAAAACTTAGTAAGTCTAGCTGCTGAGCTAGAAGTGAAAATAGAGGTTATGAAGTTTGTCAAGGACAGTCGAGACTCTGCATTTGAGACTACCTTACAACTTCATAAACAGTTTTTGGACAAGTATAACTTGACCCCACTAGCTATCAGTGACAAAAACAAGGGGTAAACTGAAGGAGATCATAACAAGACTGACAAGGATACAACTTAAAGGAGATCAAAACAGGTATCCATGTGTAAATATATTTTTTTGCAGGCATGTATACTATGTAAATTTTTGTATATAGTATGATGTATATTCCTAGGGGGAGTACATTATGTACTTAGGCAATATTTTGAATGGAATGAATTGTAATGATAAGTGTGTTTTTGCCACTAATATCAAAGGGGGAGATTGTTAATCCCTAAGTTCTATTGATGATTAGTGACCCACACTTAGTCATTTACTTAGGCAGTTTTAGTTGGTTATCACTGTGGCTGAGCTAAACATTCAAGGTCGAGCAACATTGCCAAGCAAGTTTTAGATTGTCGAGTTACAACATGTCGAGCTGAGTAGAATATTAAGTGTCGAGCGTCAGAGATGTGTTGTGCCGAGCAGAACAACTTTTGCATACATGTCAGGATTAATTCAAACTTTGATGTAATTAGTTAAGGCCGACTTGTATGAGATCTAAGCCAACATTTGTATGCATTTAATATTTGTCTACTAAATTAATTTCACATTTAATTGTCTTATACTATGTATTGCATGGAGCCAATCAAGAAATTAGAATGCATTGGAGGTATAAACAATAGATCTTGATCGTTGATCTAGATCTCGCCACCAGATCTGAAAACAAATATAATAAGAGGACTTCTAACCCTAAAAGAGAGAGCATGTGAGAAAAAGAGAAATACAGAGAAGGGTTGTGTGTTCATGAGAGATGAACAGCACAACATTTTGAGGAGAAGTCCAGATCAAGCAGAATAACAGAGCAGTGAAAAGCAGAGTAAAGACATATCAGATTAAGAGATCATAGAGGTTATTGAAAAGAGAAGATCTGTCATTAGCATCTAAGTGCATAATGAAGGATCACTACTTGGAACATTCTAACAGGTGTATCAGGTTAAATCTCTTAACATAGTGGTTTTAGCAGACCGTTTCAAATCTCTTAGCCGAGTGCTTACTTTACTGTAAGTTGAAATCCTTTAACAAGGTAGATTGTAATGATCTGTAGTTCTTAATAGAACAAACATTTAACCAAGTAGATTACATATTGTAATCAAACTTTTGTAGCCCTAACCAGCACACTTTATTGCTGCAGTAGTGAAGATCTTGTGGGTATTATCCCCACCCCAGTTTTACCTATTTGGGTTTCTGGGTTACCAAAATTATGTGTTGTGAGTTACATATTTGATGTTATGGATGCTATCTAGTGTTAGATTAAATTCATATATGTATGAATGTGGATAAATTTATTTTAGGTGGTTTAGATTAAAGATCTGATTCACCCCCCCTCTCAGTATCTTGCTTTCCTATTCTTGTACTTCCAACATCGACATGTAAAAACAAAGGAAAGTATGATCCAAAAGGAAAAATAAATGTCCAAAAGGCCACAAAGGCCCCTTGAGAAAAAAGAAAAGTCAAAATCAATATGGGTTCCTAAATATCTTATAGAAACAATGTGTTCTACAGGCCCACAAAAGAATAAAAAACAAAATCCATATGGATTCCTAAGAAGCTTCTTGAAGCACAGTATCCCAAAGAAAAATCCAAGTTGGCATCCAAAATTTCTATCCATCCATTTAAACGCTTCCAACCTTCCAAATCCATTTTGGGTCCTTATGTCCCAAAATTCATAAACATTCCTCCATCAAGTCCAAAATCTCCTTTTCTTCCATCAAAACCAAAATCTCTTTTTCCTCCATCACTCCATCACCCCTCAAGGTGTGTGCCAATGTTGTTCGTTCCCACATATCCATCCACTCAAAATCAATTATTCTCGCAATCCCTCCATTATCTAACACATATATTCCAGTCTTCCATCCATGCTCTTGTTCAATCCTGCGCATAAACCATCACCTTATCCCACTTCATCCACTTATCCCCCTTTTCCATCACCCTATCAACATCTTTGAGCATACCTTCAATAGCCATGATCTATTATAACAAATATTACAAGGTTACAATCTGAAGAGCAATATGCTTACATCCTTCCTCCATTTCCTATCACGAGTCTATTATCTTCCAAAAAGTCAAAAGATATATATATATATATATATATATATATATGTCCACTAGTGAAAACCTAGAAAGCAAGCACATTGGGCAAGTACCATGATGAAAACCAGGCAAATAGGCATCAAGTGTACTCTATGAACCTATTTCATTCCATACATGGGGGCATGTTCCATCCATATCTTCCTATCATATCATATCCCTTTCATTTCCTCTATTAACCTATATCCCTCATATTTCTTACCTTATGAGCATCCATATTTTTCCAACTTTGATCTTGACAAGGCTAGGGATCTCCCTAGAAGCATCACATGTCCTATATGTTTCATGTTGTCCACATCCCTATGGTCCATATTTCCTATGTTTTCATATCCCTTACCCTTGTCCATTCTTGATCTTGCTTTCCCTATCCATGTCCTATCATTATCCTATCAAAACCTTCTCTTGGTCTTGATTAGAAAATACAGATAAAAAATGCAAAACCTGTTTTCAACATCCTCTTGACATGTCCACTCTTGTCAACCACATGCCAATAAATGCATCATGTCTTTATCTTATCTTTTCATGTCCAATCCCTTATCTTGCACAGAAACATGTTATCTCATCCTATGGATATCCCTTGGCATCCAAACAACTTCAAGACATACTAAGAGACCTTTGACCTTCATCCATCAATCAATAATTTCCTCGCCTTGCTAGACTGGGGGCAATCTGAAATTTTTTTATGTGGGGATTCGACCTAGTGGGAAAGGTTACACCATCTTTAGCTAATGGACACAAATACATCATAGCAGCAACAAAGTACTTCACTAAGTGGGTGGAAGCGATTCCCCTCACTTACATAATTGGAAAGCAGATGTCAATGTTCATACTCAACCACATCATGCGTCGATACAAGATTCCTCAAACCATCTTGATAGATCATAGTACGCCTTTTCAAAACAAAGATGTCGAAGAGCTATGTGAATAGTTCCATATCAAATAAGGGTTCTCTTCCTTTTATTATCCTCAAGGGAATGGCCAAGCCGAAGCTACAAACAAAACAATTTTGAAAATCTTGAAGAAAACAGTGAACGAATTAGGACGAGACTGCATTTACAACTTAGTCTCACATTATGGGCATACAGAACTAGCATGAGAACACCTACAGGAGCCACTCCTTTCTCCCTAGTCTATGGATCAGAGGCAGTATTACCCCTCGAAGTGGAAATCCTATCCCTAAGGATATCATTAAAGAACATGATCACAGATGAAGACTACAAAGTAGCAGGGCTCAGTGAACTGGAGTTACTAGATGAAAGACGACAGCATGCCTTCAACCACTTACAAGGCTATCAGAATTGCCTTAGAAGGAACTATCATAAGAAGGTAAGGTCATGAACATTTAAGGTAGGAGACCTTGTCCTCATGGAAAATCAAAAGAACCAAGCAGAAAGAATGAAACCGGGAAAGTTTGAGCCTAACTGGCTAGGACCATTTGTCATTGTCAGATCTACCTAGAGTGGGGAATTCATACTAGCAACACCAGAAGGAGATCAGCTCCTCGGATACATCAACAACATGCACCTTAAGAGTTTCTACCCTTGAGGTCTCTATGGTTAAGGAACCTATCTACATATCCATAAAATACCCAAAAAATAAAAAAATACAAAATGTTACCTTGGTGAAAAATTGGCAATCAGGCGCCTTGGCGACAACAAAAAAATCCAAAAAGCAAAAAAGTAAAGAGAAACAAAATTTATCTCAGTGAAAACCTGGCAAACAGGCGCTATTGAGTAGGTACCTTGGTGAAAACCTAGCAAACATGCGCCAAGTGTTCAAATCCAGCTTCACCATCGATGAACTCCAAGATCAAAAGCTTGAGCACACTTAAAATGAAAGACTGACTACCCAAGCTATATCTAGAAGCACATTCCCCTCTGAGCACCAAACACTTATCCATGGTTATTACTGGTCCACTAGACTAGGGGGTGATTCTAACTATCCTGAAAAATCCAAAAAAATTGGGAAACTCATAAAAATCCTAAAAAGATCAAAAATATTTTGAGAAAATCAATCTTCATAAAAAACATGCAAAAATTTGCAAAATCCCAAGCAATAAAGCCAACTCGGTTATCAAGAGAGCAAAGGGAGATCATGCCTAGTCAATCAATGTCACAATCATGATCTTTGCAAATCGTCATTGGGCTCATCTGACACATCTTTATCAATCTATCAAATCAATCAGCAAGCAACTGGCGACCAAGCCAATCTATCAATTGTCCCAATCATGAGCTTTGTGAATCAGCATTGGGCCCATCTGACACAACTTGATCGGCTGCCAAAATTATCACAATCAATCAATCAACCATATCAATCATCTTACACAGTGAGGGATACGCTCAAACCAGATAGGTCAGTCTTATATGAGTCATCTATTACTGAAACCAAACACACTCAAGCAATCAAGCCAATCAAGCATATCCAAAGAGTCGAGCCAATCAAGAGAATCCAAATCCATCAAGGAACCATCCAAAAATGTTGACTAGGTCAGTCGGTCGATCAGATGTCAGTCTATATTTCGTGGTTATGTTCTTACGCTACTCCAAGATCCACCATGTGAGGATAGTAGCTATGATAGATCATGACTTACTTTCTTTGATTGTTGTCTATTGAATGTTCACTTCAATTTCAGGGCCATGATGATTTAGGATAAATGCGGTAGGTGTTGTCACTTATTTGGTACCCGTGCAGTTCCATGATCTAAGCTTAACCCTGGGAAAGAATTGGACATTCTTTCTCTTTTATTTGCTTGTTTAGTTTATATAATCAAGAGCTCACGGCGTATTTAGATGGACTCTAATGCGTTGTAGTTCTATCTTGGTTTTGATGGTCTTTTATTTTATTTTTCAATCAAGAGCTCACGATGCTATCTAGATGGACTCTAGGGGAGTAGGAGTTCTATCTTGTTTGCTTTGGATTTTCTTTACAAAATCAAGAGCTCGCGGTGTTATCGAGATGGGCTCTAGGTGCATAGGAGTTCTATCTTGGTTTCTTTTTTTTAGTTTATTCAGAGGACAAAGTGGTATCCAGATGGTCAATATCTGGGTGCTTTTGGCTCTCTTTATTTTCAAATAGGGAACATAGCTGAACCCAAATGGTAAATATTTGGGTGCACTAGGTTCTCTTTCTATTCAATCTCTCTACTCCTTCCGCTTATCAAGAGGTCGTAGTGGTATCCAGATAGTATGTGATCTAGATACATTGGACTCTCTTCAGAATTTTAGAAAATACCAAAAAAGATGCAATGATGACAAATATTGGAAACAGGGCCACCGACTTGGGACACTCATCCTTTCTATCAATTCATATCCATCAAGAAAGCAAAAAAAATCCTTCTTATCATTCCATATCTATTAGATCAATCCTAAAGAACATCTATCCATACTAACTTCTTTCTAATTAACACATACCTTACTCAGATAGTTTGTGCATAATATATTGCATTCATTCCATTTAAGTGCATCAGAAAATTGAAAAAAAAAAAGTAGTTGCATACATGGTAAATCATAAATCACATGCATCCAGAAGCATCTCATATAAACATGCATTTCATTTCTACCATCCTATATAAACATGTTAGTAGCATAGGAAAAACAAATCATCCATCTACGAGTTTGCATCGTAGGAATCATATTGCATATACATCTCATCATCTAAAACCACATCATATAGAATCATACATATAGCAAGTAAACCAATGCATATCATATCAAATCAATAGTTGCATCTCATATAAATCAAAATATCTAAGTACAATGAACAGTTACAAGTCTTAACAAAGGAAGCTAGTCAACATATATCAATAAATATCACTATGTCAGAATACAATAATGGAAAATACTTAGAGTATATCAAATGAACATCACTACAAAAATGACACATGATACAAAATATAAGAAGCATAAGAATCAACATGTGCTACTCCCACCCTCACCAGGAGGAGGACAAGGGGGTGTCATATTAGTAGTCGGTCTCTATGACGAACCAAGAGCTCCCACATCACTGCTCTATGATCTCTGTGATCTCTGTGCCTTGCTAGATCTCTAAGAGGATGTATAACTAGGAACTCTCTGCTCTGCAGGAACTGCACCCTCATAGTGGCGCCTCCAGTACTCGATCTCTCTTTGTGCATCACACCCAGATCTATAGTATCAGTCCAAAAAATATTGGTGAGAGTCATCTTGTACACTGTCAATGAATGAACAAACCTTAGCTCGAGCCTGTCGCTCTCGAGCCTTGGCCACTGTAACCCTAGCCTCCAACATAGTAGCACAAGCATCAATAGAAGCAAGTTTGGATTGTAAATCCTGTACCTGCTGGGTAAGCCACTCCAACTCAGAGGGATCCACCTCCATAGCTCCCATGGCCACATCCATATCTCCCTTCTCGGCCCTATCCCCCAATCCCTCCTCTCCTCTCCCCCTAACAACCCTGGAATCATCATCACTCTCCGAACTCTCCCCCGTACTACTACCAGTACTACCACTACCAATAGAGGAACTCGTCCCTGCACTCTACTCATCTAAGGCCTCCACATCTATATCTCCTATATCCACATCTACATCCTCTATCACCACCCTATCCTCCTCTCTCAAAGCCAAAATAGCACTTGTCTTTTGACGCACTCTCCGCACTAACTGAGGTGCGTCCTCCTCCATCGCCTCCTCATCCTCCAAAATAGTACTCAACCCAACCCTCTGAGTACTAGAATGACCACCACTATGCCCACCTCTAGTCCTCACTCCATCACACGCATCCCTAGGACCAGGATCATCTCCCCCATCATCTCCCCTCCCCCTACTACCATCTCTCCCACCGTCCCATCAACCATCTCGGCCTCCAACCCTCCCTCTGTCACAACCACCATCCCTCCCTCCATCCTGACCACCCCTCCCTCATTGTACCCGACGGTGCCTCCTCTTGAGCATCCCAGCAACAAGACAAGAGACATCTGTAAGTGCAACTCATCAAGTCTGGGCCCAATGAGCATCAAACTAGGGAGTAGTGCCTGCAAAGAGATTAGATTCAAATATCAGTACCACATCAGATAAAGAACAATGTCACATAGATCAAATAGATTATAAGAGCAGTAAGGAAACTGAATAAGAGAAGTGATGAAAACAAAACAAACCTGCATCTACAGTGGCTAATCGCCATGCCCACGCAATAGGAAGTAACCCTACAAACTCGGTATGGGAAGCATCAAGAGATACAACACCACCCCAAATGGTAGTCCCTTGACCTACGAGCAAAATAAGCATGAGAATCGGACACATCCTTTCGCTCACCAAACTGACACAACACCCTGTCGGTATTGTGAAAATCAATCATGTGAACATGGTCAGTCACACGACCAATCAAATATCTCCACTGCCGGTAGAAGGGAAGATGGATGTCCTCTCCATTCCAAACCAATCTCTATATAAACTCCATATGAAATAGGGCATCATATATAGCTGCTGACACCAATACAACAAATGACCCATGTGGGTTTGAACAATGGTTCCAACATACATATACACATACAGCCTGTCTGCAAGCAAAGCACGTGTACCAACAGGACGGTAGATAGCTATGTGCTCCCACGCCCATATCTGGAGGATGGTAGCGCCACATCCAAGTGACTTACCATTAAGGTAAGTTGCGTAGAACATGTGGAAGTGCATATGAGCCAACATGCATGGCCCCCATGCATAAACAATACGATCTTGGACCATACTCTACAAAATAGTACCAAAGCCGACAGAAAATCCACATTGTCGATGATCGGGGCTTAAGATGCCACAAATCAAACTGCCTAGTAGAGTGGACAACCTGTCAAGGCCCAAACCAAATCTGGACCATGGAATATCATAAGCACTGGATAACCCAAGCTGATCTCGGGGAAATCTAGAGAGCTCCGTCAAGGCAACAATACCGGAGTGGGTGGCATACTCCACAAGTGCACCCTAGATCAGAAGTTGGAGGATGCAATACACATCCTCCAACGTAAAAGTACACTCTCCAGTGGGTAACCAAAAAGTGCATGTCTTGGAATGTCAATGCTCTACAAGAGTGGAGATCAGACCCCTATTGGTCGTGATCTCTGGCATGTAACATATCCAATATAATCCTAAGTCCCTTAAGAACTGACCTCTCATCCTCCGAGAGCTGGAACCTTTAAACAAGATCTGTCGACCTCGACTCTCGATAACGCAGAATCCGCCTGGTGAATTGCACACATAAATGAATTAGAAAAATATCAGTATCAGTCATACAGGAAAGTGCCAAATACTAGAATATTTATAAATCAGACAAGGAAATCAGGCAGACAGTTCTAAAAAAGCGATTGCGGTAATAAACACTTCATTTCTGGTTCACTTATGCGATTGTGAAACATAAACTTCAATTATGACAAGTAAAATTCAATTGTGGTAGGCAAACAATAACAATGCGGTACACTTATCAAATGTGACACTTGACCAGCGATTGCGGCATTCAAACTGCAATTGCAAAAAAATCGTAGGTAATTGCGGCACCACAGAAATTCAAAAAAACAATTTTTTTTCAAAATAATAAATAAAGGCATTAATGACACAAATATCAAGAAAACTCATTGGACGCCTTGCGCCAACTAGTCTCTGATACATCCGAACTTGGTCAGATATGCGTGTAACTCTCGGTAAGCCCGCCATCGCACGAAAACAGGAGAAAAAAGCAAGAAAACTAAGCACAAACTCACCAAGTTTCTGAGATCTCCAAGAAGGCAAAGTGACAAATGAATGACTCTCTTGGCTATTTATAGGGGTTCCCATAAACCCTAATTTCACTAGGAGGTCTGATTTTTCTTCCCGGTCCCTGGAAACTTCCACAGGCAATATCAGAGGCAATATAAAGCATTTTTCAAATATTACAGTTTCAACAAATTAACGCTCATGTCGAGACTTTTCGCTCAAATTTGTTGAGGGGGCATAAATACACCTACTATCACCGAGGTAGGATCAAAATCAAAGAATCTTTGACACACTGCGACAAGTCACATCGCATCAAAGAGGGGCAAATGTAGACACCCGAAAATGGACAGACTTGCGACTTTACATTAAAAACACTAATTTTCATCTATTAATTAATGGTTTTTAATCGTTATTTAATCATCTATTTTCCTCTAAATTCATTCCCCAAATCATCTAATCAAAATCCAAAAATTAATTAAATAATTAATTTTATTTATTTAATTAACCTTAATTGATTAATTACCAATAATTAATTAATTCAATTCAATTTCCTATAGTTTAAATTCAGATATTTAAACTTACTAATTAAAATCTTCCAATTAAATTAATTTAATTTCATCAAATAAAGCAATTCTAAATAAAAAATAATTCAATTATCTCACATGTTGAAAACTTTAATTAAATAAATAAATTAAATATTCATTTATCTTCAAAGAGATAACTCTAATCATATCACATGGGTTACTCCACCCATCTCTCTAGTCCACATGGGTAACTTCACCCACCTCTTCAGTTCAAAAAGGTAACTCACAATTAGCTCTTCAGTCAACCAAACTTTGTCTCCTCTTTACCAATTGAAGAGGTGGAGTTTACTGATGGCTTCTTTAGTTCCTTTTAATCTCAACCATCCATCTCCCTATCTCTGGGATTGATCTCAACCATTCATTTCATCCCCATTTCCTATATAATAAACCCTTCATAACCATTTGAAGGATCCAGGATTTCAAGCTCTTGTGTGCCATTACTATGTCAGTTTGGTTCTAGCATTCAAGTCATCTTGCGATCACACACCCATTTCAATTAGCAAATTCTCGACACTTCTCAAGTCATAGACGATGCCACACCAATACTAAGCATAAAAAATAGCATTTCGGAAGGAGTAGAGAGAGACAATAGAAGTTTCAAGCACTTTGGGGTTTGCATTCATTTGTTTTCCTTTTCATTGCTTGTACATTTTATTGGTTACGTTTCAAGTTATTCATTTTAGTAGTTTTCGTGTATTTGATTTCTATCATTGTAAAATCTTTGCTACCAACCCTCGCCTTTGGAAAGCTTGGGAACCATGAATCATGATTGAGAGAGGCGTACAAGTCTCTGTTGTACCTTTATACTTATGTAGCCTTCTAATCAATCTGCTACTTCATATTCACATTCATACTTCTAGATACATTTTTCACAGACATTTGGATAAACAAAGTATCTTACATATATATCTTATCCAAATCAAATACCTCTACAAGTCAGCTACTATCATACAAAATAGCATCAAACAATATAAACAAAGTTGGCCCAATATTGATACTCAGGTCCAATAATCAACTCGGGTGATACAGTGACACTCAGGTGACACAGTAAATTGGCAACTCTAGCACTTAGCTAACACAAGATGATCAGGGTCACATTGATCACTCGGAGATAGTGACTCGGGTAACACTGGTGACTCAGGTGATACTATTCTGAACTATCTGCTCGGTCGACTCTGCAACTTCTTAGCTTGGGTTACACTTCAAGTTGTTGGCTCGGTCAACACTGTAATCATATAAATGACTAAGTGTTTTGGCACTAATTGACAACATGTCTTGCCATTAGGTCTACAAATACAAGGCAATGAAATTGCGATTTTTTTCTATTTTACGGAGGACATATTAGTGGCTAGCGAAATGGCGAAGATGTTTCAGAGATGTTGGAATTTTGACCTGTTGTAAAGATGATGTCGATAGAGATGGAATATGATAAAAAATAAAAAAATGAAAACGACCCAGTTCAAAAAATCCACTTTTCAAGCTCCACTCAAAATATTAGATTTTCCTGAGGTATTTTGGGTTTTTGGCCAAAGCCAAATCCGAAAGATAGATAGTTATTAGTTAATTTGTTGATTAGTTTTTTTCAAAAGAAGTTTTTAAACTTTAGCATAGGGTGGTGTCTCTTCACCCTAAAGGAGTGTGAAAACATTCATCCACATATTATGTGGTGTAAAATGTAATCAAAAGAGAGATATATGAAAAAAAGAGGAAGATGGTGAACCACCTCACAATAGGTACTAGTAATCATGCCAAAGCCTTTCCTAGGAATAGTATATTCAAACTAAGGATTACTTTTCCCATCATGAGGTGCATTTAAATTATCAACCCAGGGATGTATACTTGAAATGGGTCAGCACAATATATGCACTAAGTTTCTCAGAGAGTCATACTACCTAAGCTGCATGAAGCAAAAATGCATGAAAGGAATCTATGCTATTACTGCAAGAAAGAAATGCTCTTGAATACTTAATGGAATTAATGTTGAGAACTGCAAACATAACTTAAATCTATTCTACCAACTCAAATCATTCACTATAACTATCCTTGCAGGTGCTACAAGAACATTCATGAAGTATGATGTTGCAAGAATAAATACAGTAAACTCCTATTTGAAATACTGTAAATGCTGAAAATAAATCTACTCTACTCTAATCTAATCCACCTCCCAAGTGGGCCCCCTTGGTTGGCTTCTGCTAACTATCAACACAGAAGATAAATCAAAATCACTTCATTATATTTTAGAAACTGATTACATAAGAACAATACACAAAACTGGAAGAGTAACTGGTTGTGCAAGATGCAACAATATATTATCCAAAAACTTTGAACTTACAAATTAACAATCAAATCCCTATAAATAGAGGATTGTCACTTATTCAAAATAGAAAGGATAAGATCTGACTTAAATCTCTCCATAGAAGAAAAAGGGAACATAATAGCCCATGACATATGAGAATAAAGTTTGGACATCCGATTCAACAGGATAATGAGTGCTGGGGAAATATAGCAGAGCTATATTCCTATATTCTTTGGAATAGTGGCTTCTTCAATATAGAAGTTGTGTCTTTTGGTGCCATGATGATTTCCCCATTGTAGCTGGATTTCAACGTTTCTTCTTCAATGCTGGCTACCACTCTCAAGCTGCTCCTTCTTCCTGGTAAGTTAGTTAGCATGCGAAAATGTATACAAGTAAACTTTAATCAAATCAGTCCAAATATTAAGACACACATTCTGATAGCTATATGAAGTACTTTATATATATATACACACACGTATACATATACATATACATATACAAGCAAAATATGACATAACTATCTAGCCATAGGCTTGACGGTTCTAACTGAATTATAACACAAGTTCAAGTAGTTATAGGTCCACAAATTTCTTGGTAATGTTTAAAATAAAGTATCAAGATTAAGATAAAATAGAGACAATAAATTGTCTCAACATATGTCCCCTAGCAAGTATAATGCTTGTCCTCAAGCATTGCATCTTCTTTCTATTCTTCAAAATTCCCCTGCCTTTGTCTTTCCTCTTCTTTGGCCCTTGAAAGTGTAGTAGAAACCTCTTTTCCTTTCCCAAACATCCATCTTGTGGTCCTCCTGCAGTCGGTCAAGACTTGTGGCATTAGTGTCATAAAGGGGCCATAGGAGCATAGGTGGATGCATGGTAAATGGACACCAGAGCTCTTGTCTAATCTGCCTACCTAGCTAGATATATTTTGGTGTTCTATGAATAGATACCTCAAGGTTGATAGGGTTGTGTGGCTCTGATTGCTTAAATACTTCTAGCATTCTACCCACCTGCTTCTGGCACCAGCCAAGGCTCTCTGAAAAACAAATTAAGACATTCTCTCATACTTTGCATAAACCTCTATTCTGATATCAAAGATTTTACTCTTTGTTTCCTCTTTTATTTTTCCATAGGTTAGACTAAACCAATCCCTAAGGAGCACACCAGTTCTGTTGCTTTCTGACCTTAATGGCAAGGGTTCTGATTTCTCCTGATCTCTGTAATTTTCTAGCTATTTGTCATAGTTTTCTTCGTTATTCATCGAGGACATTAATGCCCTCAGGTGTATATCTCCTATGTAGAGCAAAGGGTTCCATTCAGTTTCTGCAGGGATAATGAAGTTATGTAAATACGACTCACAAAGTAAGTTATGTTGCCATGAAGGAAGGGTTTGATATAGGCCATAAAATTCCTGGGCCATCTTAAACTTAGATTCTATGCCTTTTAAGGTCATCATGAGTTGGAACAAAAGGAACTATTCTTTCAAACAGATAGAATAAACCCTAGGAGGTGGCCTACAAGTGATTATTTGCTCAGCCAATTTCAGGGCATGATCCATCCTTTACTTTTGTCTTGCCAATTGTTCTTTTAGATCTTTTATCTCCTCACTTTGGGCTCTTATTTCCTTCTACATCCTCTTATTCTCTTCTTTCCATAAGGTTGTTGTAAAAACATATTTATTGTATAAACCAAAGAGAAGTGATTGCAGAGTGGGCGAGCCACATTCTTTTATCTGATTATTTTGCCTCCTCTGTTCTTTCCAAGCATGTTCTAGATAACTGGTAAGCCAGGTTCTTTGATAAGGCACTAGGGCATTCTTTGAGTGAGCTGACTGATGGGGTATTGGAACTTCTTCCTCATTGTTCTCTGAGATATTATGATGGCTTTCTTGGGGGTTATTTTTACATACATTAGGCTCATCATCACAATTCTCTACTAGATTTTGAGAAATGTCTGGGATTTCAGACTAATTTGGGGAATCATCTGAAACAATTTGCACATGGAGTTCTCTATCAGATTGTTTGAGAGAAACATATTATCTTTTTGAGGACACTTTAGGAAGTTTTCCTCTCATTATAGGACTTCTTCGCATAGGAGTTTCCTCAACCTCCACAGCCTTTTTCTTTCTAACCTTCTTCGGTCTCTTTGTTGCAGGAGTAACTGCTACAGGAACCGATTTTGTTTTCTTTCCTTTCAAGGCTGTGGGGTTTTTTGATTTGGATGTAGGCACAAAATTTCCTTCTCCTATTTTTTTTTTCTTTCTTTTGGGCAGGAGTAGGTACATTTCTCATATGAGTAGGTGAAGTTGTGTTGTCTTGAAGATTTTTGGTTTCTATTTCTTGGGTGTCCTATTCAGCAGCTAGTTCAATGGGTACTGCATCATCATTGCTAGGTTTCTCAATAGGGTCAACCTGGGGTTGCAGGGTTTTATGCTAGACAAATTTTGACCATGCTAAAGAGAGACTTTCTTAAGAGATTTCCAAACTAGAAATTTGATTAGGGAATGGTGGGTGACATAATTTACATTCCCCTTTTGGGTTTCCTCAGCACTGATACTTAGCATATTATACAATAAATTAGGAACATTCTTTGGAAGATTATGCCTTATGTAGCTAAGTAACTTAAAATGATGTGCATGCAAATATGAAATTCTTCCTTCGTAGGTCAAATACATGATAATGTGTGTTGCCAATTCATTAAATGATGGAGGAAAGGACATTCATTTGCACCCTGCTTGTTAATCTTTAGAGGAGGGTCACTTGGTAGGGTAAACTAGGCTCGAGATGACCTTGCATCATGCACATTGGGGTAGTGTTCCCTAGCTACTGGTTACCCGGTTACCTCTATTATCCATTCTTTTGTTGTGATAACCATTAATCCCCACATGGTTGCTTGCCCTTCCTCAGATGTATTGGTAAATTCAGCTGCAACTTCCTCATCAAACTTTGTTAATTTCAAGAAATATCCCAACCAACCACATGTATTAAACCTCCTTATTGCTTTGACATCTATAAGAAAAATACCATGAACTACTGGTTCATGTCACTGCAGTTGTCCTCCCATTTGTTCTAAATTTTTGCCTCCAAATTTCCGTTGTAGCCTAAGATTGTCAATTTTCAACTTTTCTACTTTGCACTTGACAATTACCTTATTCCTTTTTGAATTTCAAACTGCTCTTCTTGAAACTACGAGCCTTTTCTTGCAATCTTGACATGAACAATGATAATGGATTTTAATAGAAGGGATTATGACTCTAACTGCGAGTTGCTACATAGTTTAATTATAGGTCACATCAAGTCTGAAAATCAGGGATAATTTGTGAATAACAGTATGACACTTGTGCAATATAACAACGGAATTTTAATGAGACAAGACCAAAGTATAGATTTGAGGTGACGAGAAAGCTTTACGAGTAATTAGAAATGACATTTAGAACTTAATACACTTCCCTACCCCCTAAAAAATAACGAAAAGTGTCCACACTTGTCATACGTGGCACGAGGCATGAAACTGGCTTAATGCCGCAATCATAGATTTATTGCAATACTAGATATAATTACTGAAATCTATGTGCTAAAAGTGGAAATTTTTTGAAAAGCTTATACCTGTCATTCAATCACTACACGGGCCATAAAAAGGTGGTGAGAGTGGAATAATGTTGGTGGTTCCATGTGTCAGCTGACTGGGTTCTTATTGGAAACATAGAAATGGAAAGCGGTAATGATGTAGAAGATGGGTGGATGGAAGGTAAAGAAATGAAATAAGTTGGAAAGAAGAATTTAGAAAGTGAATGGAGAATTGAACTTCATGTGAACATGAAGTGTTTATTATGGACATGCTCAAAGGAATGTTATGGTAGAGCTGCAGGAAGAAGGTTTGCAACCTTTGTTGTAGGAAGTGTTACCTATTTTTTGTTTGGAACTAGTTGTCTGAATTGCTGCAGGAAGTATTCTTTAGTCTGGGGTTGGTGATATAGATGTAACTGATGTCCATTGACTAATAAATTGAAGTGTACTAGGTCAATAGTGGTCAACAAGACTGCTCCACTGGTAAAGACATGGCTTATTTCATATGGACCCAGCCATTATGTCTGCATCTTGCCTGGTATTTCTTTGAATCTGGAATCATATAGTAATGCCCAATCGCCAATTTGAAACTACTTTCTCTTAATATGGGCATTGTACCACTTCTTCCTTTGTTTCTATACTATCTCAGTGCGCTCCAATGTAAATTTGCACATTTCATCCAAGGAATTGAGATGCAGTGATCGCTCTTTCTGTGCTATGGGAAGGTCAATGTTTAACTCCAGCATTGTGCGCAATGTTTTGTGCTCAAATTTAATTGCTAACATTCTTGCTTTCCCATATAATAACTCAAATGGATTGAACCTTGTGGTGGTCTCCCAGGTTGTTCTATAAGCCTAGACGGCTTCTGAGAGTCTACTGCTCCAATCTTGGTGGTGCAGATGAACTAATTTTGTTAAAATAGCTTCAATCTCTCATTTTGTAACTTCTGCCTGACCATTGGCTTGAAGATAGTAGCAACTGTATTTCTGATGTCTGATGTTGTATTCCTTCATAAGTTATATTATCAGATTGGATGTGAATTGTGCTCCCTGATTAGTTACAAGTTCTCGTGGCACTCCATATTTGGTGAAGATTTCTTCATACAAAAATTTTGTGACCTTATGATCCCGTGCGTGCTGCATGGCCTTTACTTTGACCCATTTGTTTAGATAATCAGTGCACACCAAGATGTAGGATTTCCCATTAGATGGAGGATCTATTGGCCCAATGAAATCCATGCCCCATTTGTCAAATGGTGTTACCACCACTTGTGGATTCAAGGGCATTTGATCTAATTTGGTTGGGCGTCCCATCCTCTGACATTTATCACATTTCCTTGTGTAATTGGTTGTATCCTTGTGAAGTGTGGGCCAGTAGTAACTTGTGGTTAATATCTTCTGGGTTGTTCTCTTAGTGGAAAAGTGTCCTCCACATGGCTCATTATGACAAGCATGAAGGATGGCATATGTCTCATCTTCTCGCACACAAAACCTCATGACTTGGTTTGGGCCAGTATAAAATACTGTGTTATTTATCCAAGAGAATTTGAATCTTTTCTCTACAAGCATTTTCATGTCTTTAAGAGAGAAATGTGTGGGCATTTGTTAGCTGCAAGGTAATTAGCTATATCAACATACCATGGACTCTTGATGGCAATATGAAACAAGTGCTCATTAGGGAATGCATCATCTATCATAGTAGTGTCTCTGTCAGCATGCTGGATTTTGGAGAGATAATCAGCTACTACATTTGCCTTCCTTGACTTGTTAATGATGGCTATGTCAAATTCCTGCAAAAGAAGAAGCCACCTTGCTAACCTGCCTGAGATAGCAGCTGGTTTGTTAATGAGATACTTGATTGTTGCATGGTCAGTATGAACAAATATGAAATAGCCTATTACATAATGGCAGAATTTATTAAGAGCATAAACTACTACCATTAATTCCTTTTCAGTCACTATGTAATTTAACTCTGGTCCATGTAAGCTTTTGCTGATATAGTAAATTGCATTTTCAAGGTTACTAGACTTTTGTCCTAAGACAACACCTATTGCATAGTCGGGAGAATTTGTATGTATGTGGAATGGTAAAGACCAATCAGGGCCCCCAAGTACTAGTGCAATCATCAAAAGTGACTTGATTTGCATGAAGGATTCATCACAGGCTTTTGTCCATGCAAACTCAGCCTCTTTTGTAAGCAATGTGTATAGAGGATTAGCTATTTGACTAAAATTTTGAATAAAATGCTTATAATAGCCAGCATGCCCTAAGAAAGATCTGACATATTTTTTCTCAGTAGGTGTAGGCAATGTGAGAATTACCTCTATTTTTGCAGGATCTACCTTGATTCCAGCTTCTGAGATGAAATGTCCCAACACTACTCCTTCCCGCATCATCATGAAACATTTTTCACTATTGAGAGACAGGTTATGTTCTTGACATATGATTAGCACTTTTTATAAATTCTTCAAGGCTTCCTCAAAGGTAACACCAAATGTAGTGAAGTCGTCCATGTATATTTCCATGCAACCATGTGATATGTCAGCAAAAATGATGATTACAACTCTCTAAAAAGTAGCTGGTGCATTACATAAGCCAAAAGGTCATATAAAATAAGCATATGTCCCCCAGGGGCATGTGAATGTAGTCTTCTCCTGATCTTTTGGAGCAGTGCTGACCTGGTTGTAACCACTGTATCCATCCAGAAAGGAGAAGTATTTCTTACCAGACAAAGTGTCTAGTACTTGATCAATAAATGGCAAGGGAAAATGGTCTTTCTTTGTGGCATTTTTTAATTCCCTATAATCTACACATATCCTCCATTTACCCCCCCTTTTAGGCACTATGATCAAAGGTGAGACCCATTTACTATCAGAGATTGGATAAATAAAACCAGCATCTAATAACTTTTGCAATTCAATTTTTACTATTTCTCTCAAGGCCGGGTTAATTCTTCTCTGAGGTTGGAAGAGTGGTATACTACCGTCATTGATGTAGATTCTATGTGTGTAGAGCTTTGGGTTCAAACCTTCCATGTCTCCATAATACCAAGTAAAGGCTTTTTCATGCTTACACAAAAGTTTGGTTAACAATGCCAGTTGTTGTGGTGGCATCTTATTGTTAACATGGAGGTTGTGACCAGGGGAAAGTTCTACAGTTGTTGTTAACTCTACCATTGACACTTTAGGTATTGGTATTGTAGCTACTTCACAAGGTAGTAACTGATTGATTATCTCAAGACTTGCTGGAAAGACACGGTCCTCATAGGTACATAACTGTAAAACAGAGCTTTCAGAAACATCTTTTTCTATGACATACTAATTGGTAAGAATACTCTGTATCACATCATCTTCCTCTTGCATTTTTAGAAAAGATTTTCTATGTAACATCATGAGCTGAGCAACAACATTTATTTCATCTTCCTCATCTCCCAAATTTGGCCAAACAGGATCATTCAAATCTGGTTGAGGTTGGGCAACAGGGTATAATGCTAGCTTCTTTATTGCTTGGCCATTTGAAATTGTCATATTTCCTAATCTGCAACTAATTTTAGCATTAGTGGTGGCTAACCAGGGTCTTCCAAGCATAATTGGATAGCCAACAAAGTTTAATTTAGGTGATAATATGAGAAAATCAGCAGGGTATTCCCATTAATCCAAGGTGACTACTATATCTTCTATGATACCATCTGGGGTGACAGTGGATCTGTCTGCAAGTTGTAACACTATTGGAGTGGTTCTCGAGCCCTCTACACTAAACCTATTCACTGTATCCTTAGTCATAACATTGATAGTTGCTCCCAAATCAACTAAAGCATTTTTCACAGACTGACCATTAATTATCAAATCAACAACTGGGCTTCCAGGGTTAGAATACTTTGGTATAACTATCTTTCCCAACATGATATCTGGAAGTTTACCTCTAACATGGACTATTTGAGGATCATTTTTCTTTCATTCGGGGTTTTTAAGGCATGCTTCTTTAATAGCCTTTCCATAAAGAGGAACATCTTTGATAGCTTGGAACAAAGGAATCTGGATATACATATTTTTCAGCTGCTCAAGGATATCAAATGGTGTTTCTTCTTGGGATATAGTTTTCTCCATGCTAAGCCTATGTGGAAAGGGAGGATTAACTGAGGTGTGAACATTGATTTTTCTAGATATGTTAGTTGGTTGGACAGTATTTTGCAGTGTAGATTCTGTAAATGGTGCTGATGATGTTGGAATGTCTACAACTTCTGTAATAATAGGATGTTCAGGCGCAGGTAGAGTGGTACTGGATCTCAAATGGATATAAGATATTTCTAGTGCATAAGTAGGGTACTGTTGAGCATCAGTAGTATACATTGGTTGTTGTTGTTGAGTGTTTTTAGGATTAGGCTATGGATGATCAGGTAATTGGGTTGGCTTTGTATTGGGAGTTGTGGTTGTAGGAGGTGGCATTATTGCAGGTTGAGGTACTGGAGGTGGTAATTGTGGATAACCAATATTTTGGTTAGGCCACTATGGAGGCCCTCTCCATTGGTTATTTTTTTGCCAATTCCCCTATGGTGGTTGCCATTTATTTTGAGGCTAAGGCCACTGATTTTGCTGTTGATTGGGCCACTAATTATTTTGTTGGTTAGGCCATTGGTTATTCCAAATAGGTTGGGAGTACTGAGAAGGATTCTGATAATTTTGGTTTTGCCATTGATTATTATAAGGATTGGAAAATTGCAAAGGATCTTGAGGCATACCTTGTCTTGAATCCCATGGCATACGTTGAGCAATGAAAAACACTTGCTCATCGTCTCCTTCTATCTTCATGTACTCAGTAGGTAATTGTTGATTCTCCAAGCTCGCCACCAGCTTGCATTCAGAGTGTTTTTTTTTTTTACAACAGTGAGGACAATACTCAGCTAACTAAGATTCAACATCTACATGATTCTTCTTGGAATTCATGGTATCCATATGTATAGCGACATCATTAATGATGTCTTTCTTGAAATCTGACAGCAGGTTAGATATTTCCAGCTTGGAAATGTCTGAGCTGATCCCCTTAGTAACTGTAGACCAAAATCCTTTGCCCTTCTTTACATTTGATCGTGAATAGTTGAGGCAAATTTTCTTGAGGTCATACCAAGAAGATTGGGATATGTCCCCTCCAGCCATGAGGTCCAATGCTTCTAGGTAGCTATCATTTACTCCCCTTAAGAAGATTAGTTTCTGGGATTCCTCCTCCAGCACATGTTGGGGAATCTTCTGCATGTTGTACAAGAATCGTGAAACATAGTCCTCTATAGTTTCATCCTTCTTTTGTGACATTCAAAAAATTTCATCTCCTCTTGGGTCACCTCCCTTGCAATGCCCTTTATATTTCTGTAGAAACAGAGTCTGCATCTCATCCCAGATAGTTATTGCATTAGCTCCTAAGCCCATAAACCATTGTAGGGTAGACTCCTTCAAAGTTGCTGGAAACAGCTTGAGCTTGTGTCTATCAGTGTTATAGTCAAAGCTACAACAAAGGATGTCAAACTCAAATAGAAAGGTGCCAGGATCTTCGGTTACCAGACCATAGAACTTTGGAAGTGCAGCAGTGGGTATGTTCTTAAGATTAACATTGTTGATAAGGCTTGGAAGAGGGAATGGAAAGGTAGGTTGTGCCATTATTGGTGGTATTTGGAAATGTAGTTGCTATTGGAAAGGAATATTAGCTACAGGATGATGAACAACAAGTGCACTTGGGGTAGAATTATCAAGAAAACTGGCCAAAATTTTAGCAAAAGGTCAGATGCCAACTATATCAAAAGGCTCTGCTTCAGAGGAAGATGCTACAAGAAATTTGGGACTTGTGTCAACAAAAGGTAACTCAACTTCTCCAACTTATTTTTTCAGATTTGTAGACTCTCCTAGAAGAAATCTGTCATGTTCATCTCATCTTGTTCCTCTTCGATGCATGCAAGTAAATTCTTCACACTTTTGAAGCAAGTCAGGACTGCAAAATACTAATTAGAAAGCAGGAAACTATCTGAAATGACTCAATAGGATTCTCAGCTTGACACCATCCTCGGTAGTGGTGCCAAAAATGAACTGCCTCACAATAGGTACTAGTAATCATGCCAAAGCCTTTCCTAGGAATAGTATATTCAAACTAAGGATTAATTTTCCCACCATGAGGTGCATTTAAATTGTCAATCCAGGGACGTATTAAATGGGTCAGCATGATATATGCACTAAGTTTCTCAGAGAGTCATACTACCTAAGTTGCAAGAAGTAAAAATGCATGAAAGAAATCTATGCTATTGCTGCAAGAAAGAAACACTCTTGACTACTTAATGGAATTAATGTTGAGAACTGCAAACTTAACTTAAATCTATTCTACCAACTCAGATCATCCCCTATAACTATCCTTGTAGGTACTACAGGAACATTCATGAAGTTTGATGTTGCAGGAAGAAATACAGTAAACTCCTATTTGAAATACTGTAAATGCTGAAAATAAATCTACTCTAATCTAATATAATCCACCTCCCAAGTGAGCCCCCTTGGTTGGCTTCTTCTAACTACCAAAATAGAAGGTAAATCAAAATCACTTCATTATATTTTAGAAATTGATTACATAAGAACAATGCACAAAATTGAAAGAGTAACTGGTTGTGCAAGATGCAACAATATATTTTCCAAAAAAATTGAACTTACAAATTAACAATGAAATCCTATAAATAGAGGATTGTCACTTATTCAAAATAGAAAGTATAAGTTATGACTTAAATCTCTCCTTAGAATAAAAAGGGAACGTAACAACTCATGACATATGAGAATAAAGTCTGGACGACCGATTCAACAAGATAATGAGTGTTGAGGAAATATAGCAGATCTATATTCCTATATTCTCTGGAATAGTGGCTCCTTCAATATAGCAACCATGTCTTTCGGTGCCATGATTATTTCCTCATCACAGCTGGATTTCAATGTGTCTTCTTCAATGTTGTCAACCACTCTCAAGCTGCTCCTTCTTCCTGGCAGGTTAGTTAGCATGCAGAAATGTATACAAGTAAACTTTAATCAAATCAATCTAAATATTAGAACACACATTGTGATAGCTATACGAAGTACTAAAATATATATAATATTGGCAAAACTTGACATAACTATTTACCCATAGGCTTGACGGTTCTAATTGAATTTTAACACAAGTTCAAGTAGTTAGAGGTCCACACATGTTTTGGTAATTTTTAAAACAAAGTATCAAGATAAAGATAAAATAGAGACAATAAATTGTCTCGTTAGATGGTACTATAGGTAGATAGCATGGATGGTGACTGCAACTAAAATGTAAATCGATTGTATTCACTTTTTTTATTAATACAAAGAAAATCTCTTTCCTGTCCAAGATTCAAGAAGTAAGTTCATTATTTTTTATTGAATTGGTCCTTTGCATTTTTAGTTTCAAAAATTTCCGCTTTACTGTTAGATGTCGGATAATTCAAGTTTTAAATATTATTTTTTGAGTATTAAGGGTTGTATACAAATTTCTCATCTATACAAATCCTTGTCTAATTGGTTTCCTACGAAGGAATTAAATTCATTTAGACTAAAATAAATATCATAACCAATTTATCCTTGATGTCATGGGGGAGGGAATCTAAAGTTGAATTGCAGAGTGTACATGAGGGTTCAAACAAAGCTTGACTACATTCCGCCCAATTAGTTGGATAAGGGACTAGCCTGTGTATTTCATCAAAGAAGATTTTTTATAGTTGTATGAGCATTGAAGTTCTTTCATTTCATCCTTTCAAAGTATATTATCTCATACCCAAAGAATTTTCCTTATACACAAATTCAATTTCAATTACAAAGCATTTATAAGCATTCAAACACAAGTAAGAATTAAACATTCTTATTCTGATTAATCTCAAGGAACATTTGCCAACCTGAGAGATCAAGGAAGATTAAATTTTCTATAGAAAAACACCTTTGTGTTTGGGGTGAGGGTTTACCCACTTAGGTATAACGAAGCCTGAAGTGCAGGGGGATTAGATTATTCCCATTTGTTGGCCAAGATTGATTGAAGCAATCCTATAGGAGAATTGGAAAAGCTATTGGATTTCCAATCTGAGGTTTTGGGAACCAACAACAGGAAGATCCTATAAATGTACAAAAAGTGAGAAAAAGGTACAAAAAGTAAGGAACTGAGTGCAGTTATCGAAGCCTACCTCATTTAGCAATTCTCCATCAGTCACGACTTGCCTTAGGACCTCTAGTCGTATCGGCAGAAGCTCCTCCTTCTTCAACATTTTATCTCCTCTTTATCTTCTTCTATAAATGAAAAGGTAAAAAATGAGTTATTTACAAGGTTAATATCTTATCTATATCTTTTATGCATAGAAATTAGATTAAAAATTAGGGTTTCTTTATATGCATTTAGAAAAAACATTCAGACTTTTGATCATAAATTGAGCTAGGTAACTCCGATTTTGATGTCTTCATAGGTGTTGGAATTGTGATTCATTAGCCTTGCTCCCAAAATGTGTTTAGGAATATTTGGGAAAATTCCTAAATTATTTTGGAAAGACTCTCTCTCATCACTTTGCATTTCTAGTTCGTCATAGTAAACATGTCACCCTGTTTCACCCTCGTCTAAAATTAGCAAGTCAAAACAAGGGGACATATAGCTACTTGAAAACTTCATAGAATCATTCCTTAGTAATTCCTAGGTGGTTTTTATTATCACTGACACGTGTTTTGCAGGATGCAATTACTAATGGTTTCTTGCAGGCTCTATGCGTTGTGGACTTGGCTATATCCTTTTTCTTTATTAAATGGTCTCTTATTTTAGCTTTCATATGCACGTAGTGTCATATACCACTAAAGTGGGGGATAAATGTATCATCCTAAATTATAAGCACTTAAATTTAATGATGGTTTAGCAGTTGTTTAATGTGATGGCATGGTACACTTGCATTTAGGACGTATTGGACTTATTTATTTTCTCTCTCCTAGGTTAAATAAGAGTAGGATCTAGCAAATCCTCCTTGATTTCCCTATTCTTTGGTGAAAATTTTGAGGTAGGACCTAACCACAAGGTGTCCTCATTTTTCATCTCCTTTTTCAAAGTGCTTTTTTATCTTGAAACTGTTCTTTTTCTGCTCATTTCTTTCTCCAACCCCGAACTGACTATTATTTGCAATCCTGGGACAATTCTGGAAGATTGTGCCTCCAAAGACTAGGCCGAGGTTGGCCTACCCTTGAGGGGTATGCCAAGGTTGGCCTAACACTAAGGCACAACCCTTTTGGGATCCCGAGCCCATTTCAAATTTCAAGGCTTCTCGCTTTGTGCAGTCGGCCCTTGCGGGGTGTAATCTCGAAATCACTATAAGTTCACACTCAAATGCTTCATTTGATAATAATTATAATGATGATACAAGGTCACGTGGACATCCCAATTTGACATAGTTAAATTTCAAGGTGGAAACAAGAGGGCTTTGAAACATCCATTGAAGCAAGAGAGTTCTTCACTTTGCATTCTTCTTCCCAAATCAAGCATTCAACAACATTGATCAAGCATACAAGACATCAACATGGGGTAGAAAACCCAGATTATGAAGGTGGATTGGAGTAATTTATCCTTGTGGGCTTGGTATTATTTCCATGTTATTTTTTAGATCTTATGCATTGTTGCTTCATATTTACATACACATTTACATTTTCATGCTAGGGTTTCACTCTCTAGGGTTATATCTTAACATCTTACATACATTGCTCTATACATTCTAGATTCACGGGCACTACATACACAAAAATATTTCCTAACCACTATTTGTGGAGGTGGAAATCACCAAAATGGGGGGTTGACTAAGGCAAACCCCTATATAGCCACCCACACACACCATTTTTCTAGATTTGCAGGTTTTGGGAAGACATATTGAAGTACAGTTCCGAGTACCCTTTTGGAAGAATATTATAGATCTGAGATTCATTTTATGTTCCATCAACAGTCAGGTGCAGGCCAAAGTCAACCTACTCCGAATAGTAAAGATACAATCCCAGTCTGCAGTTCTGACAGTTTTAGTGCCAGACACAGGGTTCCAATTTAATTTTATGGTCTTGGACTAGGTCGAAGTCAGCCTAGTCTTGGTTGAATTTTCTACATATCACCATCCACCCTCTAGGTCATCATAGTCTTGATCCAGAAAAATTTCTTGGTTTTAGAGATATCGGGTTTATGATTGCAAATCTGGTCTTGTTTGGTTTTCTGAGATGTTTCAGGAGTAGAATTGAGGACCTTCGTTTGAACACGCATATTCTAAGCATTCAAAGGTAAGTTGGTGTATTTAATTAGTCAATTTGAGCACTTATATTTAATATATGATTCTTTTCATTAGTTTAGCAATGATTTTATCCTCCTAGTTAACTATAGCCGACACATAGGAAATAATACCTTCTTTCTTAGAAATTGGTTAGATCCTTGTTTTGTTTTGGTGTCCCTATATCACTAAGGTGGTGCTAATATAAATTGGATTCAACTAGGGGATTTTATTGAGGGATCTCTTCCTTGGTGGCCCTCCCCTTCTTCTAGAATTATCTTGACACTACATCTTAATCTCTTCCACCATTTTTAACCATATACACTTTGATATTGAATTTGGAGAGGGTTATTTTGTGGAGTGGAAGGGATTCTTAGATCTTGATGTGTGAGGAGATAATGAAATGAGGTGGAGGGGATAGATTGATCTTGACTTGGGGGGGTATCATGAGATAATTGAGGGGGTGGGGGTGTCTTGATCTTGATTACGAAGGGGATCATGAGGGAGATTAAAAGGGACATTAGGATCTTAAAATGGAAGGGGATCATGAGATGGAGTAGAAGGGATGCTTAGATCTTGAGATACAAACGAAAATATTCTAGCGTGCCTGGAACAAGGTTTTGACATTTATGGAGTTGTGAGGATGGTGTGATGAAGGAGGAAATGGACTCTTCAACCTTGATGGATAGAGGAATGGTAGATTCGTGAATCTTGGGGGGGCCAAGTTTGTCTTGATTTAGAGGGGATGAAGAATGTATGAAATATTTCACAACTTTTTTTGGAGGTGATATTTTAGTCTCCTTCACTAATATTCCTTGGATAAGAGTATGAATTTAAGACTTGAGTAATGGTGACGATGAGGGTTTTGGATCATTATGATTACGTAGAGGATTAGGATTGGATAGAAGGTAAGGATAAGGGATTTGGGTATTAAGTGGAGTATTAGGAATATGAAAGGTATTGGGATGAGTTGAAGGATCAAGATTATGGTGAAAAGGAATAAGATTATGAATTGGAGGAATAAGATCACAGATGGAAGGAATAACATCATGGATTTGAGGATAGTAGTGTGAGAGACTTAGATTGTGGTATATATGATTTGGGGGTTATGAAAATATGGACGGGGGTGCGGATGAGGGAGAAAATAAATGTATATATTTGTATGGGATGGATATGTAGGTGAGGGATAATATGGATACATGGATGAGGAGTAAGATTGATTTCCCTTTTTAAAGGTAGAAGAAGGATAAGGAATGAGAGATGGATTGTGACTATATAATTTGATGAGGTGGATTGGACAAAAATATGGTATATGGATTGGAGGTTATGAGATTAAATTGGTAAGTGGGTTGGGATGGGAGAATATGTGGAGGTTGGATAACTTTGAGGCATGGATGAGTTGGATTGATATATGTTTAATAGGTTTGATAGGATGGAGGTATGATTTGAGGAGAATGGTTTGACATAGATTCTTGAACTTCCATAACCATCTTGTCAAACCAATCCATGATGTTTAGATGTGGGTTTGGATTAAGATTAAATGATGGTCTGGTTGAGGATAGAGATTGATAATAGATGAGATTTATAAGATGGATGTTGGATGTTTGGGGATCACAAGTGAAAACCTTCTAATTTTGATTAAGGATTATGGGTTGTAAGGTTGATTGAGATTAGCAAATGGCTAATGAGTGATTGATTTTGAATAAAGGGGTAGATAGATTGGATTAGGATTTTGTTGGAAAAATGGATTGGATTAGGATGATGATAATGATGATATTTGATTAAGAGAAGTGGATTATGGAGGATGATTAGGATAATAATGATTATGATGAGGATTAGGACCTTGATTGGATTAGGTAAATTAATTAGGATTATGCTATTAAATAATAGGTTATAGATCTATATCAAGGATGATGAATGATAAGAGGACTGACTGGATGAGGTTGATAGATGGAAAGTTTGACTTGGAGATGATGTGGAAATCTTGACTTGGATGAAAACTAGACTTGAACAAGACTGTATGATTTTTGAAATGTTTTTATTTTTATTTTTTAATTTTTAATTTTAATTTTTATTTTTGAGATTTATAATTTTTTTTATTTTAGATGAAAAAACACAATGAAATGATGCAAAATAGAAAATTTGTAGGGTTCAATTTGGATGATGTGTCCCCTTTTGGTTTCAAGTGCAGAGGGTGATCTAAACATTCGAACACATAAGACACACCAACACTGCTACTCAAGTGGGATTATCAATTCTCGTATGAACAAGACATCATAATAAAAGATGGCCAAAAAGTTTCAACTAGGCTTTACGAGCTCAACCAGGGGGTGTCTTCTAAATACTCATAGTACACGAGGCTTAAATCTATAGATGAAAGAGAATAATGCCAAACAATAAGGAGGAGACGATAACCCAATCTCTGCCTCCACTTCCGTTTCCCATAGGTATAAAGTTCCTTGCGGCTTATCTAAGATCAACACGATTCTACTTCCAAGAGGGGTGTCTTTCAATTCACCCCCAAATCTTAATACTCTACGTGAACATGAGAGATAAGGTCATCCCTTGGGGTGCTCAAATCCCCAAACAAGCCTCCTAAATAAAGAAAACAAGACCACTTGTTTCTAGTGCACTCAAATTCATCCTAAGGCATGACAAATAATGTACACAAGTGAGTTGTTATCACTTAAATTTGCACCCTACCGAGTAAACTCAACAATCTAGTGATACATGGGAACACTTATGGGTTGTGGGTAACCTAGAAAAGAAGTGAACCTCCAGAGAAGGCCGGCTTCCTGGGTACTTCACCTAAACTAAATATTTTCAGAGGGAAAGGGTTAGAAGGAAACATGGAACTAAAATCTAATCCTAAGGTGATGCACCAAATGATTCTCCTAGACTGATACTGCCATATCTAGCATACATGTGTTCAAAAAAACCAGCTATACAATAACACAACTCAAAATTTACCCATACTTCTACATAAGCATTTCATAAGGACGGTACAAATTCTCACAAACCCAAGAAGGGAAATGAAAGTTTCACAACTAGGTGTTGTTTGTACCACTCACAACTATATGACCTGCAAAAGTATGACATATCCTGTCCAAAGGTGCTGAAAGTGATAAATGTAAGAGGAAATACATGGGATTTCACAGAAACACCTAACCATTTATGCTCTACACACAATGAAACAAGCCTTGAGAAGGTAAAATCACTGAAATATATTGAACCAATGATGCTCACAGCAGTATACAATTCTGAAACTGAGTTACAAAAACCCCTTGCTTCTGCCAAGAACTCAAAAAAAGTTACAAAATAACAAGCTGGAAGGAAAAAGAACTCCTTACAAATGAGCCTTTAACTCATATTTATCCATTTTACATTCAACTGCCTCATAAATGAGGACAATAAAGTCTGGGTCGGATTCAGCCTACAAGGCCAATTTTGAGCCCTCCAAAGGACTTCAAAAAGGTATAAATGTGTCCCAAAAGTCATGCCTCATCAATACCATTATAAATGCTCTTAATTAATGCACCCTCATCCTGAAAATAGCTCATAAAGAGCCCCCTGAACTGCAATAACTTCTTGTAGACTTTAACAGTGGCATCTTTGACCTTAAGATTTTGCCATAACTTGCAACAAAAATCTCATCTTTGACTTCTAAAAGTAAAAATAAAATATCTATTTCACACCTTTTAATTTATTAAATAATTT
>MU227289.1:984786-1027577 GCA_018584345.1 Thuja plicata
TAGAAAAACAAATGTATATGAATCTTGCTGATAATTCTTGTCTTTCTCAAATTTCTGTGATAACTAGCTGTTATTATGCATGTGAAGAGCATGTTGTATGTTTGTAGATGTGGGTGCATGTAGTATACAATGACCCAACATTGCTTAGATCGATGAGATCTAAAATCATTTTATCATTCAAATGCATGGATTAGTAGCAGCAAGGAAGCAAGAGTTGGATGCAAGGCAAGCAGGAGAATTGAAGACCAGGCAAAGCAACACAAGTCAGGCTCGTCATCCAGGCAATGACGAGTCACCCTTTACTACTTATGCCTTACTTTTCATAGTATCTAGAAATGTATAATGTTCTTTTCATGTGCATTATGATGGCCAGTCTCACGGCTTGTGTGAGACAATATTCAACTACTTTGTCAATAAAGATTGTTTTTCACAATTTTTTTCATCTTTGCACTCTTTTATGACAACACTGCATGATGCAATGTAACAATGTAATCTTTTGCTCGTTTCTCTATGCATATGAATGTGATCTAGTAGAACCAAAAATGTACCTTAATTCACTTTAAAACATAACAACTCCACATGATTGAGTTTGGTACCGAAAATTGATAACATGAGTCTTAGGTTAAAAGACACTTGTTTGTTTTATATCCAAATCCAAATATGAAGGGTTCATTTTAAGCCTAATTTAAAAATTTGAGAAAACACACCAAAATGATTGTCTAAATTTTTTTTAATTGCACAAATGCATTCCTCATGTCATTCATTTTTTTAAAAAATTGCCTAAAAATGATCTTGTATGAAGAAGTTATGGATGTTTTAGGTTTGTAAAAAATAAGGAGGTGAATTTGAATGCATGTGCCTGATTTTTGAAGCACTATTTGGAAAATTGTTTTACATCATACTATAGAGTTCTAAGTAATCTTTCCAACACATTTTGAATTTTAAAAATCTAATAAACAAGCAAAATGCAATGCCCATATTTGCGAGATTGCTATTTTGTAGCACAAGTGCCAAAACTTAGGTAGATGCACCGAAACTTAAGGCAGAGGCATGTAAACCCAAGTGGAGGTGTAGAAACTTACGTAGAGGCTCTGAAACTCAGGGTGGAGGCGCTAAAACTTGGGACATAAGTACCAACACTTAGGTAGAGGTGCCAAAACTTAGACGAGGTGTTGAAACTCACAACAGAGGCACTACAATTCAAGAGTATGCGTTGAACAATGGACACATTGAAACACAAAGTACATGTGGAAATATGAACCTGTAATGTGAAAAATCACAAAAAAATAAAATTTGATTAGTATCTAAGGACACGGGTTTCACAAAAAAAGGGAGATGAGGAAAATGAAGAAGACATAAAATAGTTTAATAAATGAAATATACGATTCAACTTGTCTTTTACCTTGTCATCTCATAGATTGAGAGGAAGTAGTTGCACCCATGTCTACTTGATTTGTTCCATTTGATTGTTGTTGTTGGTGGAATGTGGTTGCTTAAACCAATAACATGATGTTAGGATTATTATTGATTGAGAGATGAAATTGACAATATAAAAATATGAAAGCATTCCTAAAATGAGAGCAAATGCCTAAATTTATAGACTTTTGATGGGGTGAATCAATGACTACGATTTAATGATTAATGAATGGCTAGGTTTGACTGAAGGAGATGACATGGGTTGAAAGCTTAGCTTTGTGACAAGTGTCACAATGAGCATGGAGATGCAAGAGTTAGATGTGCTCACACACATTGGGAAAACCATAAAATAGACATGTCTATGACATGTGTAAGAGGTCGGGTGACTATGAGGTGACCTTTCACACTCACAAATGTATGAGTAAGATGAGGGTAGAGACACTTGTCACATGCTGACAAGTTAGGATCTTGATCCATGTAGATGGATTCAAGGGTTAAGATTGAGTGGGCAAGGATTGAGGGTGATGTGAAATTTAATATAAGAAGAATGAGAATGACAGTTAATTAGCCTAAATCAATTAATCAAGTAGGTATTAATTAATTGATTTAGTTGGAGGGCATATGGATAAGGTTTAGAAATAATTAAATAAATATAATTTTAATTAATTAAAGACGAGATAAAGGTGAAGGTTAAATCAAATAAATAATAAATATTTATTTAATTGGTTATGATGGACTAAAATCAAGTGTGATTGGATATGGATGAATTTAGGTGTCCACACATACAATATGATATAACATACAAATAAAATACACACACATACATACATATACTTTTGTATATTTTAATTATTTTTGTAAATTGTTAAATGACAATAAGACAAAACAAAAATATCATAACTGTTTCTCTATATAGTAAACTCTTCACACCATTTTTTTTAAGGTTTTAAAACTAAAGATCTTCTAATAAAATATAAAATGCCTAAAGATTGTAATCTAAGAGGTATGCAACCTAATTTCATATTCTTTAAATTCTAAAGAATCAATATGTTTTGAAAAAATACCATATTTAAGATTAGTTAATAGTATGCATTTATTGTTTATGGTTCTAAGCAACATCCATAAAAAACACTGTATCACGTACTATTACTAAATCTTTTATGTATCACCATATATTTTCTTATATCTTTGATTTAACTTGTGAAAAGAGGTACTTTTGATCCTTTTAAGTACAAACATAATAGATAGTAGTACTTAACATCATTAATAACTATACCATAAAAAAATATTAACACATAAATCACTAAACCTAACAAGTACTATTACTTATCACATTCTTCTTAGGGCAACAACTTTTGACCCACTATTGAGTCCTCTCCCTTAATAATGATCTGAATTTAAAAATAATCTATAAATTTAAAATAAAATTGAATTTGACATACATAAATTTAAATCCCCATCTTGGGAATCATTTTACCCTTGTGCGGAATTTCTTTTTTAAGCATAGCAAAACCAACGTGACGAAACGTCAAACAATTATCCAAAAATAGATTACAAGGCAAAACAAACCAAGACAAGCCAAAAATATGTACAATAAGTAGGGAAAAGCTATTACTAGCCTAGTCTCACCTAAACTACATAATGCATGTGGCTCCATATCCATCACCATATTATTTATTTGTTTATTTTTTCACGACTCCCACACGCAACGTATTCTTTCATTCAAACCCTCTGTAACTCGCCATTTTTCTCTTCCCTTCTGCTCCAAGGTTTCGCTCACACGTTTGTAATCTTTTATCAGCAAGGTACCAGAGGAAGAAAGAACAAATGCCTTTGTTTATACGGGTAATGGGTAAGCCGATTTTGGCCTGCACTGATCGCGTCCAGGTAAGAGATTTCGAGTCCCTTTTGCCTTATGATTTGCCTTGTAAATTTCGACAGCAAAGGGTAAATTAAGGCAATGGATTTTGTGTTTGTAATTCTTCGATTTGGCAAGGAGTTCGATTGATCGAACACGATTGTTATGGTTTATAATGGCTTGAGCTTGTTGGGAATCGAATCCCTGACCTGCGGCAAAGCGTTGGATTTAAAAACTCAATTGTGGTATTTCTTTTCTCGGAAGTAAATCGTTCTGGCATGAAATTTATGCGCTCTGAAATTGTTTTGTGCACGGAGATTTTGTTTGGAGCATTGGAATTTTAAGTCAGAGTTTTGAATTGCCAAGGATTTTGCTATTTGTCTACGAGAACCTAGAGTTGGGGTTTCAACAATTTTTTGGGGTAAAATTTGATGCCCTTGTTTTCTCCAGAACTTATACACCTGTGAGTGCTTGAATTTGTTACCAATACAATCACGGTAATTTTTTTAACTAATACAGTCACTGGATTTTTTGTTTTTGGTGGGGGGAGTTATAAATATTTAGGACAGTTTAATTGTACAGTGAAGATCTTGTTTACTGTTTAGTTGTACAGAAAAGGTTTTATGTACTTTTTTCTTGGGAGGTATCCCCTTACATGGGCTGCATCATGATTGTATCCTTGGTGTTGAATGAGAAGCGAAGCTATTCAGAGGGTTTTGTAGCTATATACTGCATTCAATCTTGTACGGGCATGCTTGAGCAACACCTTGTAGATAACCTGTGGATAATCTTAACTATGTGCCTGCCCATGGAGCGATTACAGTTGGTGTATGAAGTGAGTGGCTAAAATATAAATGCGAGGAGGCTGTGTGAATGATGATGTATATTGATGCTTTGTGAAGTGTAATACAACATGGACTCTGGATCATTGTCATTGCCAGCGTAGGGTCACTTCTGGTGTAGTGGCTTCGCCTATCTGTTTTGAAACTGTGCATGATTTGATCTGAACTAAAACTGTGCATGATTTGTGGTTCACACTACCTAAGGTATGGCGTTGTTTGGCAATCTCCAAGCTGATGTGTCAAAAATTGAACAGATACTTGCTGAGTTTTTTGCCAAGAGCCTGCACATTATAGTGGAGTCAAGGATTCCATCTGCATGTTCTACTGGGGAACTTTCTGGGGCATCGTCCTTTTCTTCATCTTCATCTTCCTGTCCCAAGGACAAATGGTTTAATTTGGCTCTTGGAGAATACCCTGTTGTTCTTGAGAAGATGGAGTCAGGAAGGTTAAGCTTGCTGGGGCCTATGATAGTTGATGTGATTCTTGTACGGAACTCTGATTACAGGATTGATATTCCTTTAGTCCTTACTTCAGAGAAACAAGGTTCTAGCAGAGATGCATCAGACGGTTTTGGTGGTCAAATAATACTGGAAAGATGGACTGTAAAGTATGAGTATAGAAAGTCCACTACAAGAGATATTCATTCTGGTCGGATATCTTCTGGGAGTGGAACACCAAGATGGGAAGATGGAAAAAAGGTTGGCAACAAGATTAGTCATTGCAAAGGAAGAGGTTTGTCAGGCACTGGAGACATTCACCAAGGAGCTGGGGCTTCACAATCTTCCTCTCCTGCTGCAGAAGTGCCTGTTGCCTATAAGAAAACATATAAGAGAACATTAATCTTGCTACGTTCTCTTTATTGCACTGCCAGGCTTTTGCCAGCATATCGGCTTTTCCGTCTTGCAAATTCTTCTAGCCATGATTGCAACTTTAGTCTTTTTCACAGGGTTTCATCTTCACCCGAGCCTCTATCACATGCTGACGAGGCTGAAATGCACTCATATAACTTCACTCCAGTTGAGACTCCCTGCGGCAGAATCTGTTTTTCAGTGTCATATCGCTCAACAACAGCAGTTACTGCACTAGAAGATGCTGCTCCTCTGTTACCAGAAATAATCACAGATTATGTAGGAAGTCCTGCTGCAGAACTGCCAAAGAGGTTTCCCAGTGATTTGGCTTTCACTCCAGGGAAGAAGAAAGTGCAGATGACTACACTCCCCTTGTCAGTACCAGGATCCCCTGCTTGTACAGGATTTGTAAGACGCCACAGTTGGAGTGGCAATATCCATAATATGCTACCTTCATCCCAATTAGCCTTTTCCCCCTCACATCGCCTCAGCTTATCGCCTTCTCCATCTCCATCCTATTCAGACATTCATGGTTCTCCTAATGTCCCCAATTCTTGTCCTGTTGCTGCTCAACAATATCTTAGAATGGATCATTCCCCCTCGCCGAGGAGTTCACCTCTGCATCCTTTATCATCCCGGACCTTATCCTCTCAAGGCCCTTCTGATCAACGCACTGCTAGTTTCGATGAATATTTGTTGTCACCTCCATTTTCGTCATCACCTTCACCCTCTCCGCCAGCACATTTTGCAGAGGGTAATCTTTCAGGCCCAAGTCGATATCCAGGAAGTGCCCCTGTAAGCATCCCAGCGAGTTCTGCTAGTAGGACTCCGAGGTCTTGGGCAACTGACTGCTATCAAAACAAGACCTTTTTGCCTCCTCCATCCCCTAAAAACCAAAAGTCTGATGCTTTACGCAAGACAGCCTCAGCTAATTCCAGAATTACTTCTGCTCAATCCCCAGTCTATGATAGATATTCATCTGAGTGGCAGTGTTCTAACAAACTCACCTTATCAAGGCCTTTGGAATCCCAAACTGGGAGAACAGCTTTGTATGCATATGGAGGCCAAAAGGTAACGTGGACAGGACCCTAAAAGAAGCTTAAATGAGAAGTATTTCGTTTCAATCTAATTTGTTTGGTCCAAGCTTTGTCTGTTTCTCTTCTCAAATTCCTTACTTCTTTCCAGTTAGTCATGCTCATTTATAATAATGGACAGTTAACTTCATTCAGGTGTATAAAGATGAAAAGGATGGCAATGCAGAGGTGACAGGAGTCAAATTCTCATCCAGTGGCTCACCAAAGTTTCTATTTTCTAGAAGTTTGAGCAAAGTTTCCTATCAGGATGAAATTGATGATGAAGAGTTTTCATGCCCCTTTGCAGTAGATGATGATGAGATTGCTGATTGTAGAAGCAGGTATAATCTGATTTTCATAGCTAGATGTTCCTCAATTGTGTAATTTAATATTTACAAAATTGGTAATTTAATTATTAGCCGTCCTATTTAATTTGTACTTTAGGTTTTGTTTGACTTTTTAGATAATATATAATAGCTTTTGGCCATATAATTGTTAATTTTTGATTCTTCTAATGGCTTCGTTGGACAAGTTTAGAGTTTTTTTAGAAGTTATTACAATGTTCCCATTTCTTGGTACAAGATTAATATTTAACCATTCTGTGATTCCATACTATTCTATCCAACAAACTTTCATAAACTTGATTGATATAGGTTGAAAATAACTGTAATTTGTAGGTGATTTCAAATGACTATCTATTGTCTTTTTTTCTAAACGTTGAGTGTCTTGTGTGTAAGCACAGGAGTATGTAATGGTATCTTAGATAGTTATGATTTTATGATTTATCATATGAAGCTGAATATAAGCTAGGATACTGGAAATCCGTGTGTTGTTATTGGAACATTTCTAAGTATGGTTACCATGAAACCCCAGTATATGAATGAAGCCCATGTTCCTGTTCCTGCACTCACAATTTTTTGTGATTACATTTATATATAATACAGCTGTATCCTTACTCATTTAATCACATATCCTGATCTTAATGATATCCCCATACAGGTGCATGTTTTTCCACATCTCCACGGTAACCATATTTCTATTTTTAAGGTTTTCTAAACTGTGTTTCTCTGTCATTTATAAGAAGCAATCTAAGACAGTGCCTGCGTCACACTCTAAGCATCACTAACTTGTTTTGGCCAGTAAATTTACCGAGGTCTGGACATGATCACTGTATAAAGAAATAATGATTACTTGCAACTGCATGGATGATATCTATTATTATCAACAACCGAACTACTGATGTATATCACTTTATATTAATCTCTCAACTAGAATCTAGCAGCAATTCTTTTTTGTTAGGTGTGTGAATTTCTGTCACTTTTTCAAACAATTGGAACATTTTTGTGTGAGCTTTATACTGTGTAAAGGGTGAGCCAAGAAGTGTTTGCTAAGCAAAGAAGAAAATACAAATATTTTTGATTGAATGAATTTGCATGTTCAATCCATGCATGTTGCTTGTTAATCCTTGAAAACATAAAGCTGAAAGTAGGTCTGAATTAACCTTTGTGTGAGTAACAAAAAGCTGGATGCATATTATCAAGAAGCCCTTCCCGCATTCTTGGTTATCTAACAAGAATACAAAATTTTATTATACAAATTCCTCCGTTAACATAGATATTGGATCTTAGTCATAGCTAACACCTGCACAGATTATAGATGATAGCTTGGTCCTTCAGGGTGATAAATTCCTGGAAAATTGGACAAGGATCTATCGACAGAATGAATGTTATATGCATAGACTCACCTAACTGTTCATTAAAAATTTAAAACAACACCTAACTGCTTCACATATGGTATTACCCAACTACTTCACATATGGTATTATCCATTCTCTCAACTGCTTCACATAATGGAATGATGCTTTATAGGGTTTTTAACTTTGAAGGGTTTTTTCTTGTATGTATTGTGTAATATGTTGAATCTCTGTATCTTTTAATTCTTATTTTATTTATCATGAGGATTAGTAATTGATGATCTTAAGTTCTAACATGGTATCGGAGTAGGTTAAGCTATTCCAATCAATCTTTATTGGTGTTCTATTGATTAGATTTCTTTAGTTGTTTTTTGTTTTTCTTAAGATTCTCATTCATACATTCAAATTATAATAATCTAAAGTAGTTTTTTAGTTGATTGGATTGATAGGAGTAACATAATTTAAGTATTTTTCATAACACAGTTTTAATTATTGCTTGTGAATTGAGTAGGTACTAACAAGTGGTAACAATGTTGGTTAAGTCAACTGCGAGAGAAAAATAGTACATGTTATATTAAATAGTTGCAAAGTTTTATGACAAACAAACTTTCAATGATATTGGACTTTCAGTAATAGATTAAAAGTTAAAACTTAAAGTATAGATACAAATATTCACATGTTGAAATGTAAAACTTTTGTGGTTTGGGATGAAAAAATTCGTATAAAAGAATACAATTATGTATATAACCCACATTCATTAAAGTAGAGGAGAAGTTTGTAGCCATCAATACTATTGTTTTGTAAGGCACCGTAGCAGAGTGTTGTTGCATTTTATTGAATAGCAGGCCCCACAGGTGAGGCCTTTGTTCAACAGAGTGGTGATCAGAGTTGTTGTCAGAGTTAATCATGTAGGGCTAGCATGAAACATGTCTAGAAAGAATCAGATCTGTTATTGGAGAATACATCACAATATGAGAATTCACTTAAGAACCTGGGCTCTTATATTGTATTCAAATATGAATGAATATAGAGTTTGACAAGCCATTTCTAAGAACCTAGGCTTTTATATTATATTCAAATATGAGTGAATATAGAGTTTAGACAAGCCACTTCTAAGAACTTGTGCTCTCATATTATATTCAAATATGAGTGAATTTAGAGTTAGACAAGCCACTTCTAGATATAATCATAATTAATATGGGAAGAATTGATTGGGAGAAGCCTCTTGTCTGTATGAGAACATCTCATTTAGATGTCAAGTCTGCAATGTGCACTATCACATGGAAAGATCACTCCTAATTAAAGATGTTGGCAAATTGAATAGAACATGCTCCAACAATTAAATCTGTTTTTTTCCCTGATCCTCGACCATCCTTAAGTATAAAGAGTTAACATATTGTGGTCCCGTCTGAAGTTGGAGTCATTTTATACTTCAAAAGTTAGGCAATAACATTTCATTTTTTAACTATTTTAATTATATAGTTTTTATAAGCACACACTTTCTTGCCATAATAGAACACATATCAGCCCTGTCAACCAAGGAAAATTTGAAGACGAGAGTGAAGAGACTTAAGACTATAAATCAAATTCATCATTCAAATGCTTAGCTAGATATCTTAATTTTTTAGCCTTCACCACTGTGTAATTTTTTCCTGGAAACCTATCATTTTTTGCTTAGTAGCTGAATCGTGCCTTGCCTCATGCCGATTCTAGGTACGAAATGTAGGTGAATCATAATCGGGTACAAAACCTTGTGGAGTGTCCAAGAATTGATTTTTGCATGTCTAAAACAAACTTGATATTACTTTTTTGTTTCCAATGATTCTGCTGTTGGCGTGGTGATTTTAGGTCGATTCTAGGTATTTTGTATGATTTTTATGACTTTTTGAGATGTGAATAAGGTGTAAAACACCTTAAAAGGCACGATGCAAGTCTCCCATTTCATCAATTCGCGACCAAAAGAGCTATATTCAATGTAGGAGAAAAGAAATGCAATGTAGGAGAGGGTTTTCAACAATCTTCAATATGCCGTTGATGATTCTAGGTAGGGATTCAATTTTTCTTCATTTCCGCAAACCTCCTTAGCTAGAAAACAATAAAACTTAAATTTTAAAAATGAAAATCCAAACAAAAAAACTCTTGTTTATTTTTTGTGTGGTTTTAAAAATTGAATGAAAACCTAATTTTTTTAAACCATAAACTAAGTCAAACTATTAATAATTTACGAAATATTACAAAATACAATCTATTAATGTGTAAATGTTTATTATGAATAATGAACATACTTTAGTATTAATTTTAGATATTTACTTTAGGTTTATTTTTGATTGGTAAAATATTTATTATATTATTAATATTTGTTTACTAAAGAGGGCTATGGCCTGATGTATCCTTCAGACTGTGATTCCATGACCATCCTGAATGCTATAACCACTAACACTAACTATCCGACTAACACCAACGACCCACACTTTGCATAAATGCTATCAATATACGTTGCCACCATTACACAAAAACAAGCCTGAACTGAGCACAATCCCAAATGCTTTCAAAACATTTACAATATCAACAAAAATGGACTCTGCCCTGACAGTTACTTATGTCCATTACACAACATATACCAGATGGCAAAAAAGACATGCAGGACTGAAATTACCCTGACATACGCCTTTGCTTGATTCTGCATTCTTTGCTTCCAACATCTTCTATTCCATCTCCTGCGTGTGCAGGTAGTCCTTCAACAACTCCCAGCCCATAGTTCCTTCTGCACGCCTTTCCTCTCAATTGCTTGTGGTGCTCCACACCAGGAAGGGGTAAATTGGGGGTTGCTGGTCACCAATCCTCCTCTAGTCTTCTTGGTGAGCTCGAAAGCTTACACTAGGTTCCGCCATGGCCAACGTTGGGACCAAGTCACAACACCACTCTAGACGCACTCATGTTTTCATGACCCACAACACCTCCTTCGAGCCTAGCTTGAGTGCCCTCGGCATGAATGCAAATGCAATGCCTACATTGTCTCGGTAACGATGTCCTGACTGCAGAAACTCCTCTCTGAGAATCAAATCAACAATTTGCCAAAATATCGGTTCGTCCAGTGCGAAAACTCCCCTCAGCCTCTTTTTTGAGATCTTTGCCACAAAACATTGCATCTGTTTTGGTGTGAGTAGGGTAAAATTTGTTCCATACACACCAAACTCTGCACAGTCTTCAGCCACCAACTGCGAAATAAAAAATAAAAAATGAAAAAAATGCAAATCCAATGATGAATTTAATCTGCCTCACATATCCTTCACGTGCTTGCCTTGTCTTGTCACTTGAAGGCCCAAAAACCTACTGCGTACGACAATCTGCCACCACCTTCCAATGTCTGCTCAGTGATTGGGTGCATCATTTCTTTCAGCTCCGACATTAAGGACACGACAAGCTTTTAAAAAAAAAAGCCTTTGCCATTGTGTAATTACACCTCACATGAACGATCAAAGTTTGCATTCATGGTGGGGATTTTAATTTTAATTTTAAATTTTAAGTTCAAGTATGGAAACAACAAACACCTACTCCAACAGATTAAGCCCCCTTAAATCTTCGAACAACCCGCCTGAATTTTGAAAGGATAGTACCCATTTATATAGAGTATCAACTTGTGGTTACCTTCACAAAGTATATGTGTAATTTTGAACTTTTTGAAATGGGCTAATTTCTGCTTAATGATGTTTACTATTTTCTCAATCTTCCAAGCATGCACCATGCCTGTGATGGCATTGACTATAATCAAAGAATCACCTTCTAAGTGTAGTTGCTTCACCTTAATTTACTGAGCCAGTTCAATGGCCAATAGCTGCCTTCGCCTTCGCATCATTATTTGTTCCATCTTTAAGTCTACTAGTTGTCAGAGCCAAAATATTACCTTCCATGTCACGAGCCACACATCTAGTGCCAGAGTGACCAAGGTTCCCTTTTGACGCTCTGTCAATATCTAGGAAACATCCTGAAAACACTTCACCTCGCCATCCACTCAAGTCATTTTGAATGCCACTGTGGAGGAAGTTGCCCGCCAAGTTGCTATGTTAGCACCCCTCATCATCGCTGTGGGGTCATTTCTGCTGCCATACCAAATTGCTGTGTCAGCACCACCTCATCATCGCTGTGAAGTCATTTCCACTGCCACCTTGGATAGGGAATCGGCCAATGTGTTGCCTTTCCTATAAATGTGTGAAATGTTGAAGTTGCAGAAATTTGCCAATTTCTTCCGTATGATCAATTATTATTTTATCAATTTTCCTGACATGGGGCCTTACGTTAGCAATTGTGTTTACTATTATTTGTGAATCTCCTTCCAAGTGTAACTGTTCCACTTGTATCTTTTTCACCATCTCAACTGCCAGAAGGGCTGCTTGAGCCTCTACTTCATTTTTAGTGCCATTCTCCAATTTTTTGGATTCGATGGTCAAAATGTTGCCAGTGGGATCTCTTGCCACACATCCTGCACCCGATGGCCCCGGGTTTCCTTTTGAGGCTCCGTCAAAGTTTTTTTTGACCCACCCTTCTTTAGACTTTTCCCACTCCACATCATCTCTCCTTTGTCGAAAAGGATCAACCCTTGAGAGCCCACTAATGGGCCAATATATTTTGAAAATTTAATATACATATACATATACATATACACATACATACATACATACATACATATATTTAAAATTTGTATACTGCCTTCCCCTACTGCCCCCCTCCTCTCTGTCCTCAAAATGCCATGGAACATAGTATTAATCTTTATCCATCCTCTTTTTGGTCTCTCCCATTTGACTTTTGATTTGGCATTTTGATTTGCATGAACCCGAGAGGGTCCATAAACATGTGTATTATTCATGTTTATTATGTTTATTAATTGTTTTGTTTTAGGTTTTATGTTTAACTTTGTTACAGTAAATAATATATTTAATATTAATGATGTAAAAAATTAAGTATAATTATATATAGATAAATCATTAATTTATTACGTAATAAATTATACTAATTGTTTATTTATATTATTAAATCATTAAATAATAAATATTTTATTATTAAAATATAATTATATATGGATATAATACATAACTTTTAAATTTTTTAAATTGAGCACATTTTAATTATAATTGCATATTTTTATAAATTTATTAAATAAAAATAATATATTTAAAAATTAAATATCAAGACTAATTATATGAAATTTTTGTTTAGATATGTAGTTTATTTAAATTTAATTAATTAAGTTGTTTCTCAAACTTCTCTTTACAAATTGCATGCATGAAACTGTTTTAAAAATCAATCATGGCAATTAATTCTAATTCCATTGGCAACCCTTCATACAACGTTGACTTCACTTCATCACAATGGAGACGTGTACAAATGGTAGAGTAGATTCCAAGTGGGGGTACATATGGTTGGATATGTCTCAGGTATGATAAGAAGTATACAAGTTCCCACAGCTGGGTGAAAGCACATTTGCGTGCAATTCCTGGAAAGGGAATCAAAGCCTATCCAGGGAAAGAAAATGCACCTATACCACCTTCTAAATTAGCAGAATATATTAAGGAGCAAGAGGAAGTAGATGTAAGGGTTGAAAATAGAATGGGGCATTCATTGAATATAGGAAGGGGCTCATAGAGGCCACCTATTCCTTCATCTCATACACACATTGTTGCTCTTGATATTGTAGTAGAAGGCTATTCATTTTCGAGTAGAAATGATGATGAGGCCAGTATTACGAAGAGAGCAAAGCGACCATTGGAGATGGCATTTTATGACACAGATATTGCTGACCAATCCCTTGCTAGACGCATCTATGCAAACAGTTTATCATTCAATGTTGTTCGATCAACCTATTGGCAAGACATTGTAAGGAAAATAAATGAAGCTCCAAAGGGGTTCACAAGCCCAGGTCATGAGAAGGTGTATAGCACTTTATTGTTTAAGGAGGTCAAACATATAGAAACTTCATTAGCTCACATAAAGGCCTCATGGAAAGAAACATGCATGTCTATTATTTTCGATGGATGGATGCAAGAAATATATACCATTAATTAATGTAATTGTAGTGTCCTAAAGGGGCAATGTTTCTAAAAGCTGTGGATAGTGGGTAGGTGAAGGATGCACAATTCATTGTTGACATCCTTATACGTTGCATTAACGAAGTGGGTCCTAAATATGTTGTCCAAGTTATAATGAAAAATGCAAAGAATTGAGAGCGACTGATATTATATTTGAGACATCATTTGAACATTTATTTAGGACACCTTCGTGCCGTGCATTTACTTGACCTCATGCTATAGTGGTTATGAAAATAGATTTTTTATTTGATGTTTTCCTTTAGTAATATGGTTACACACACACTTGTGATGGTGCGAGAGGCACTTTTTTGTATGGTCATTACCCAATCATGGGCCAAATGGAGGCAATCCAACATTGAGAGTGCTGCAAATGTAAAGGAAATGATTCTAGATGACACTCAATGGGATTGTGTGGAATATCTTCTTAGTTTCACTGAGCCCATCATTCTAGGATCTTCTTTACTAACATGGATAAGCCATTTTTTGGGGAGGTTTATGATGGAATAGACTTAATGATTGAGAAGATGAAATCCATCATAAATGCAAAAGGGCAAGAACTTGAAGAAACCTTGTTCAAAGAGGTGTACTCAATTTAAGTTGAGTGATGGAACAAAATGACCACCCCACTCCATCTTGCCTTCGTATTGAATCCCAAATATTATAGTAAAGAGATCTTTGCTATGCCAATAAGGGTGCCACCATATCATGATGCAAAAGTCAGTTAAGGGTTTAGGAAAACTCTTACTAAACTCTTCCCTAATACTGATATGGAAAATCCAATTACAATTGAATTTGGTGTTTTTCTAGCCTCCAATGGTCAAATTCCTTTTGCACTTTGTGACAAGTATAGGAATGATGCTCACTTTTTGGTGGTACCTCAATGGTCGCAATTTGCCACATCCCCAAGTTCTTGTGATCAATTTTTTATCACAAGTAAGATAATGAATTTTTAGCCACTCTCAAATTTTGGTTGTCATTTAAAAATTACTAATTTCAAATTTGAACTTTGATTTACAAAATTGTTAGTTTAAAAACTCTATTGAGAGCCCCTTTGCTTCAATAAGTTGCTAGTTCTTCTTCAGGGGAACGAAATTGGAGTACATATTCCATCCACTCAGTGAAGCTTAATTGATTGGTATCAAGCAGAGGATCTATTTTACTTGCATTCCAACTTGCACCTTCTTTCTCACAAAGATGATGAGTTCAAGGACCTAAGGTGTGGGGTGTAGAACTGGAGTATACTGACTTGGATCTTTCTTTGCACAGTCTTCAGTTTTTGAGGAGTAGAGTGTCCAGCTACTTTGAGTGCAAGTGGCAGTAGGTTCCATCATCTAATGTTAATATTGATGGCGATTTTGGTCTTGATGATGACTCATATGATGCTGACCAGTGAACTGATCACTAATTGTATTATTTAGATGTTAAACAATGATTATCTATCATGACATTCAAGTTTGGTCCTTTTGATATTGAAAACTGAATAAAAATTAGTATGTTGTTTCAAAATTAGAAATCTGTCATTGTTTGGTTTAGCAATGTATTGGTATTATGATATCCTAAACTTAATTGAAATTCTGTTTTTAGGCTGCATATATGTATACATTATTTTATTTTTGTATGAACGCACCCAACCTCCCACGTACCAGTTCTCATACCCAATTTGGTAACTTATTTTTTTATAATGTCTTGGCCAAACCGTGCAGTTTCTAGATCAGTCAATCACATTTGAAAGCTGATTCAAATGTTTTTGGTATGGTAGAAGAAATATTATTCCATTTTCAAATATCAGTCAATGGACAACCAATGCACTATTTTGTTGACAACAGTAAGTAGAAGGAATTGATTTCTCTGGAGGCAGTTTGAACGCGAGTCTACCAATTATGGCTCACCACAGGTCCAAAACCATACATCTTGTGGTTTAGCTTGGAGAAGCACTTCACTCTTCACTGTTATCTGTTGTATAAAATCCAACTCTCTTGAGATGCAGACTTTTATATGTAGTGCCTTTTGAGGTATGTGATGTTTTACTTGGTTAACCACACATTTTCAATCATCTTGCAATCTATGAAGCAAATCCTAGAAATATCATCATGGATTTTGGTAAGACGGAGCATAGATATTGCATATGGGAATTAGTTCCTAAGCTTTCTTTTGTCAGTGCTAAGTAGTGTAAGAAGCTGATTAGTTCTGTTAAGAAATGTGTGCTCTTAATGGTGAGAAATGAATGCAAAATATACACACATCCTTACAGTACAGGCCAATGCTGCAGCCACTGTAGCAGAACAACGTCATTTGAAATTTGAATAGAATGTTGGACTAAAAGATTTTTTATTTAAAATTGCCTATTGGAGTGCCTAAATAGTGCATGGTGAATTGTACTGTTGGTCTGATTCTTAGATGAACTCTCGTAATGAAAATCAAGTTCAAGGTCAACAAACTTGTCTAGAGAAGACAGTTCAGTTGTTCACCTTGCATTGTTGCAACAATTGCCTTAATGCCAGAGAAGAATGGCACATGCTGGCTGTGCTTTTACTAGAAAGTAATCAACAAGTTGCTGTGATGGACCTTCATCCTCTTCTCATGATTGGGGATCCAATGGAGCAGCATCATGGGATCAAATACCTTATTAATATTGATCTTAAGTTGGGTAACCATTACATTCCTGTTGAGTCCCTTTCAAGGAAGGTTTAGTGGTTTATTATGTATTTGGCTTGACCAATGTACCTGTCATGTCTATGCAAATGATGAATGACATTCTATAGTCATTTATAGCTTCATTATTGTTGTATATCTTGATAGCATTCTCATTTTCAGCAAAACATCGGAGTAACATATGCACCATAATCAATAAGTCCTCAACACTTTGCAGCAGCACAAGTTGCATGCTAACATGAAAAAATGTCTTGTTTCCATGAAGAAAATATGGTATCACTGTATCATGGATGTACATATATTGAAACACCTGGATTAAATTATGKACCTGATCTAGATCTGCTTATTCAGGAATTGTCAACACCAAAGACCCTCACGGGAGTTTGTAGTTTTTGGGTTTGGAAAATTTATATAGGAATTTTGTTCTTGATTATTTGTATATTACCTGGCAATTGAATAATTTTAATGAAGGTGGTGCCCAGGTAACTTTAATCTCGCTAACCAAACAACAAAAAATATTAGAGGAATTAATATATAATCTCTGCTTGCATTACTCATTTGTCAACAACCATTTGAGTTTGCGACAAATTCATGAGTATGCATTATGCATTTTGAGCAGTCCTTTCAAAATTCGGTCACCTGTAGCTTTCTGTACTAAAGCATTCTTGCTTTTGTGAGAAAATATCCCACATATGAATGAGGGCTTTAGAAAATTGCCCAAGCTTGTAAGCCTTGGAAACACTATATATTGGTAATATAGACCATCACCTATTCTTTGCACAAATCATTGCAGTTTATTAAGACATAACAAATCGTAGCACAAGTGGCATGAAAATTGTTCATATCTTCAATTTTCTATTTGAATGTCAAGAACAAGAAGGGAAATACCAATTTAGAAAGAGATGATCTCTAATCCAAGCTCTTCTTTTTGTGCTTGACAAATCTGATTCAGGCTACGCAGATATCAAGCATTGCCTAGGGGGAAGACCATTTTGGCTTACTATGTGCAGGATGAACTGTATTGTTTGGGACACTTGTCTGCTTTGCACAGTACAATGAACTGGAGGTTGATAGCAGAGGTCCTTTTCATCAAGGTTATAGGTCATTTTGGAGTTGAATGGGTTCCTATAGGTTTGATGATATCTTAGGTCTGATTTTGCAAGCCACATCAAATTTTATACTGCCTGTGCAATACCCAACTGACTAACAAGAATTAAGGAATGTACACTCCATTGCCAGTATGCACATGCCTGGAAAATCAATTTCCATGATTTTTCTTTCTTGCTACCTACTAGTAAGCACTGTATGGTTGTGTCTAAAACCTAATGTAGTTGAAAGATGGCAATTCATAGTCTTGTAAAAAGTCAATTTGAGCTCTATGAACAAGTCAATCGAACTTTTTGAATGAATAGGTTTACTCTAAATTAATCATATTTTTTAAATAGCACAAGATTCGTGAGCCATTTTGGAATGTACTTAAGTGAATGACGAACAAAGCAGACAAAGTCTACCATGTTTCATCCTCAAACGAGTGAACAGATGAAAGTGGTAAAGGATGATTGTGCATCTTTATGGAATGCATAATTACATGAAGCATCACACGTGATGAAAACTGTCTTTCATTCAGCATAGTGACAACAGAACTCTGCACAAGTCTATTTGAGCTTGCCCCTGTTTGGTTTGTTTGGGTTTCCAACTATGGGCACCCATTGGTGTAGCTTATACTATACTGCCATCTACAATTCCATCTCCAAAGGAAGTTGATAAACCTAAAAAAATCACTAAAAACATTAAGAGTCACATGATCTTATTGTGAACCTCATCTTATTCATTGTGTCCTATGTGCTATCAGTAAGAAAGTTGAAGATATGTTTTCAAGATTAATCTTCCAACTAATATTGGTTTGCATCCAGTTTCGGACTTAGAATTCTTGTATTTTATTACTTTTCAGCTTTGTTGGATGCAACAAAATTTACAAAACAACTTTATATTGCGCATGTTTGGTTTGTCTGGGTTTCCAAGGATGGGCACTCTTTGGTGTAGCTTATACTCGCAACAGCTCATCTCCAAAGGAAGTGGGTAAATTTGTCAAATTCATTGAGCACAATTTTGCAGCAGGTGCAAACCATTTAGGAGAAATCTAATGCAAGCAGCATTGTGATCAACATCGAGGGCCACACGTCTTTGAGGTAAGTGCTACATTGTAAAGCTTCATTTGCATAAGGAAATACACAGACGGCCTTACTGCAAACCTAATCTTATTCAGTGTGGCCTAAATCAGTAAGAAAGTTGAAGATATGTTCTCGAGATTAATCTTCTCACTGATATTGCACCTAGTTTTCCATTTAGGTCTCCTGTGCTGTTAATTTTCAGCTTTGTTGGATGCAAATTTTTTTACAGAGAAAACTTTAGCACGGACAGATTAATCCTGATTACAGAATTCTAGCCTAAGTCAATGTAGTAGTTGTTGCTAGAGTCAAATGCAGTAGATTTCAAGCGATACCTCTTAAATTATATCATTAAAGTGGGTATCTTCTCATGAAAAGGTTCACAGAATCTCAAGTTGCTAACAAGTTTTCCCCATCGTTTTCCACAACTTGCTGGGATGGGCACCATTGTTACTCAAAGAGGTACTTTCCTGGATCATGTGGACATATTAACCATATGTTATCTTCACCACTAGATTTAGGTAATTTCCTCAAATATGTGGATATTTTTCCAAGAGTCTAATTACTCTTTGTAATGCCACTTTGATTGTTCAGCTTTTCACACAATTGTAAATTTTATAATAAATTACAAAGCAGAAGATACAAATCTAACATAAGACATATGCATGCATTTCTTGCAACTACCACAATAATTCTTCATCTTGCATTCTTGTATCGTAATTTAATTTGTCTACGCTTTGATAAGTTGGCGAATTAATGAGAAGATATCATAAATTGAAATATTGTAGCATACATTCAAGCTATGGATCTTTTGCATAACTATTCTATAACACCAGCTTGCATTTTACAGTTCTCGCATGGTGCTCTGTTATTCTGGAATTTCCCTTGAATAACATTTGCACTCTCACTCTTGCATTTGCTTCTGTTCTTAGCACATTAAGATCTATTTCAAGTGCACTGTCTCGTGGGCATATGTGGTCCCCAGAACAGTAGTATGAGAGTGATCTTTTCTTCGTATCATGTCTTAGGGTGTTTGAGTTTTCATCTGAATCCTTCTCTGCATTTTGTAACCCCCTTGCGTGAGGCCTGAGAACAGGAAGCTTGGCCTCATAACTCACAACCCTCTGTGGTACCTTAATGATCTCAACGGATGGAAGACAGTATCTACACCAATGACATGAACTTCAGAAATGCATCAGAAGATTACATAATTCTCTTCTGGGACAAGGTACGTGTGGGAAAAAGTAGGGATCATTAATCTTTTTGCTCGATTCCTACAGTACATTACAATATACTCAAATACCTCATAACCAAGTAAGATGTCACAATACAGGATCCTGACAGCTTATGATGTATTTATAAACTTCCTCTTAATTCTTAACTCCTTGGGTTTTGTTGTAAGAAATATATGGTCATTAACTGAAAGGAATTGATGCAAATGCGGAATCATTTGCGTCCCAAAAGAGGTGCAAATGGGAGTTACCCATATTTTTCTAAAGGCATATAGTATGTCACCACTTTTATGTGCCTTCCTGTCCACTGCAACTCCACTATTCTGTTATGCCCCCACCATGACGATAAATGCTCACACCATTCTTAGTAAAAGAAAATTGTCTTATTTGAAAAACTTCATAATTTTGAAATCTAAATCGAACCTAAACAAACAGCAAAGAGAAAGTGATCGATCTGACCTCACATTCATATAAAAGTTGGTGTATACACAGCGGTTTCTATAAGACCCATCCACGTATGGTATTATTTATGGTCGAGGAGCGATTTTGTTAAGGCAGGGATCTGATGTTTACAACATCAATTTGTTAACAAGCAGAGTACGGTGTGAAAAGGCATCACTCCTAAAAGGGGCTAGGACTGTAGGAAATGACATGGCCCTTCCTTACTAATTGAAGGGTATAATAAGGAGAATTCCATTTGAAGGAAGGCATCAAGAGAGATCGGACAAGAGAACGGAATTCAGAGCAGATCATCTCTATCACAAGAACCTGCATTCCCATTTGTCAATTTGGGTGATATAGTAAATATTGTGTTCGGCATTGTGGTAGTATATTTAATACATATATTTTGTATAGGCAATAACAGGAAATGCTATTCCTTCAATTACATATTTCCCCACAAGAAATCATTTGGAGGCGAGTAAGGAAATGCAAAGAGGGAGAGAAGATGTGAAATTCCCTTCTAAGTAGGCCACCCCATTATAGATGGATGATTTCCAGCCACATGTGGGCCAATGGGGTATTGTATCCCACCCTTGGGATTCGATAAGAGGAATATTCCGGGCTCCCTATTGTGGTTTCCTAGGTGGGTGTATAAGGTGACACGAATTGGGAGGGCAGAGATGAGCTCCCCCACTAGGTAGAACACCCCATGTTGGATGGATGCCATACTGCTATATGTGGGCCAAGGGGGTTGTTGTATCTGCCCTTGGCCTTAGTGTGAGGGATGCTTTGGGCACCCTATCATGCTTCCCTTATTCAACCCCTATCATTGTTGAATTCTAAAAGCAAACTATAGATATCACAATATTTTTCTAAATCGATTAAGATATATTAATATATATGCATTTGTATGTTATTTGATCCTTAACCCTTGTAGAAATAATTGGTCTTATGAATTGTACTTCCAATATTGTCTATATGATTGCAGGACCTAAACCAGGATTTATCTTTCTTAAAACATTTTTAATTGCTGAAGTTTTAATTCTAGCTATATTACATTTCTTGCTTTAACTGAACTTGTGATTTAAGGGCAATCCCAAAAGGGGACATTACATATTCAGTTGTCCATATCATCTGTTGCATGTACATATCACACTTTCATATTTTACCCGTTAATATTACCCAACTATAATGTCATTATGTTTGTCTATCTGCATTTATTGATTTGTGTCTCCCATCTGTTCCCTTTATCCATTTACCATCAACTTCTTATCTCTGCGAGGCACTTACCCATCATCAACTGTTGCATGTACATGGCACAGTTCCATTTTTACAGTTGATCTTGCCCAATTATTAGTTGTAATTGTGTGTTTCTTACTGCATTTATTGTTTTCTCCATGTCTCCTATTTAGTTCCTTTTGCTGTTTCTGTTTAGAGAAACTTGCTTAACTTGTTTAGAGAAACTTGTATATGTTAGTTGCATAGTGAAAGTTGAAACTAAAATTTAACATCTGTTTAGAATGCATCTATTCACCAGCTATAAGAATATAGCTAAAGTTCTGTTTGTAATAGCAATCCGTTGTAATTTCATTTGGAAGTTATTGAGTTCTATGACTGATCTTTGATTCTCTCCCACCAAAATGGATATCACTGGCTTTTTAGATTTGTTCTCCATCGCAGTATAGTTGGCATCCTGTCCTATCTCTAGTTAATGCATTTTGTGATCCTTCGAATAATTAATTGTGAAATTGAGATTGATTTTAATAACATCAATGAGATCAAAACAATAGCATGAACACAAAATACTTCCCTAACAGAATGAATTTTTGAGCTGCTCATTTGGTGCTGTATTATGAACTATGCATGTTAACATAAACTGGATTACCAGGTGTACTCCTGGTGGGGGAGTAACACACTATGTGAAACTCCCAAGGTCAGTACTGTCTTTAGAATATTTCCATGGGTTAGAGATAAGGGGATGACTTAAAATATGCCATACAATTCATACCAATGATATATATGCTCGTCAAAAATATATCTTTATTTTTATATCTTACATTTTTATAAATTATTTCAGTTTTATGGATGTCTTGAAAGAGCTGTGCTACTTTTCTAAAACTATATTCGGATTGCATACAGGACTGATTCCCTTGATGGGAAGGGAAGCGCTTCTGAATCTTCAGAAACTGTCGGACAGGGTATATCAATGCATAAAAGATCTCCGGGCGCTGCTGTAGGTGCTCTTGTACACATGCTGAAATCTGCTTCTCCTTTGTGCCCAGATTTTGGTAGTTTATCTAGTTTTCCATGTACCACTGCTCAGCTTCAGGGTACTACAAGCGAGCATGATGCAACCACACACTCCATCAGTACTACTTACTCTGAGAGAGATGTCTCACAGATGTCTGCTCGTAAAACAACTGCTGATGCACTAGAGGAGCTTAAGAGTTACAGAGAAATGAAAGATAATTTATTGAGCCAAAGTGGAAGTCAATCAGTGAGAAGGTCATTTATATGAGAAATAGCAAAGACTAAGGTGTTTCTGGAGTGTCGCAAGGCATCAACAATGTGAATGCCAAGCCTGCTTGTACATTGTGTACAGATAGTTTTAGCTTCTGGATTCTTTTGTTGTACTGTTACAGCAAAATTTTCCTTTTTGTGGTTACCACAATCAGCCATTTGGCCTCTTTATCGAAAGCAAGATTTGGCAAGCCATATTTTTCAATTTATCACTGGGATAAGGTATTCATTATTGATTTTGTTGACTGTAAACACTGCTAATTGCAAATTTTGTTCATGGGTTTTAAATTAGAACTTGAAATATAAAAGGCTCGTGGTAGTTCAAAACTGTATAATTCTAATATTATTATATTACAATAAGATTACAGAACCGAGGGTAGGAAATTAGAAGGTAAAGCTTATTCAGATCATATTTTTGATGGGCTTCATCAGTTTTTGAATGTATTCTTTAACATTTTTATTTTTTACCCCTGTAGATGGAAAATGATCATGCTATAGCATAAGTGCATATGGGCTAAATGTATAGAATGTTAGTCAAAATGAGGTTTCCTCGTGCACATTCTAACTATGCAGAAATTCCTGAACATCGCTTCTGCACATTGCAGCTTCCTGCATTCCCTGGTTGATGTGGCCTTACTTTTGATTGTTCACTGTATCCATCCTTTTATTATTGGGCTCTTTATGGTAATTGTTTACCTTTGTCCACCAGTAATCAACCTTGGGGTTTAATGTGCATTGGCTGCCATCATCTGCCTATATTCAACCATAGTGCACAATGTCCATTGGCTGCCATTTTTGTTCAGACCATATTCCTGCTTGTCACTCTCAACATCAGCCTATTGTTCCCAGGTTGCAAAGATTTGCACAACCAACAAGTTTGATCTCTGATCTTATGTATAAAAGTTAAAGCAATGAAATTCATTATTGTTCAAAATCTTTCACCCTCTTAATATAAACAGTATTTTGGTTTGGGAGCCCAGGGGGTTGTGTTTCTGCTCTCGAGGACATTTTCCTGAACCTTATTGGGATGATAGTTTGTTTTTATCTTTTCTTTGCTGTTGTAAAAGCGGATATATGCAGCATTGCATATTTGGTCTTGGTCTAGTTATAGCCTAGCATCCTTATCTCAAGATAGGAAGGTATTGTTAGCTCTTAGTTTGTTTGCCTTTTACATATTTAGATATTCAATTCCTTTTGTTGTCAGACAATTTTCACTGCTATTATTTTGAGCAACAAGTCGTGAAAATATAGAGTGTCCTCTGTTTCACCCAGTTGCTTCAATGCCTTTTGACAGACAGCAATTAAGTTACCTACTCTCTTGTTCTTAAGTGGGCAACAAATGAACTCCTATTAAGGCTAGCAATCCTTGGGTAATTGGGTCATCAGCTTGAAGAGTTTCTTTAACAAACAAAATGAGGTAGTGGCAAGAAGAGAGTAAGAAAATGAAAGAAGAAAGGACAAAGGAGTAGAGGTATAATTTGGCGGCCGTTTACCATGTCAAAGTGGTCTAGCCCAGTGGCAAGAAGAGAGCAAGTGTAAGAAGAATGGACAAAGCAGTGGAAGTATAACTGAGTAGTCATTCAAATTTGAATAGAATGCCATCGCGAAACTGAATAGGAGATGAAAAGATAAGTGGAGATATGCATGAAAGGCTATAATAATGAAAGAGATAACGATGGATACAAATATGTGCAAGATAGACGTGACTAATTCTAACCACTAAAGAAAGACAAAAGGGAACTTCACTTTTGCGTTCAATGTAATTTGATTACAGGAAAACCATATTTGTTTTGAATCATTTCTAGTGGAGGGGTTACTGACTACACTGCAGGGCCCTTTTATCTAGTTACTGAAATACTGAGTTGTAATGGAACATGCAACATGCAACACTGTAAATTGTCATACATTCATCTTAACAGTAAATCACAAGGTAATGCATCTTTTATATAGCGCAATGAATGTGTATGGTATATGTGTACTATGGAAAACCAGCAGCTTGAGATGAAAATTGCTGTGAAAAAAACCTAGGGAGAAAGTATTATGTAAATCCAGCAGGTTGAGATAAAAATTGCTGTGAGAAAAAAACCAGTGAAAAGGTACCATGGAAATCCAGAAGGATGAGATGAAAATTCCTTTATTAAAAAACTAGGGCAAAACTACTATGGAAAGCAAGAAGTCTGAGATGAAAAGTCCCTCGTAAAAAAACCAGGGCAAAATTACTTGGCTGTTTAATTTTATTGGAACAAATCTGAATGCTGGATTGTCTCTGTATGGTGACTTAAAAAACCGGGTACAGATTATGTATAATTACAAGACAGTTGCAAAAGGGCATGGCAATATGATGATTCAGGTTCTCTTAAAATTGATAGCAGGTGTCCTTGTCAGTGTGAAGGTTCATCTTATAGCTGGGATGGTGTGCATGTACATATGTTGAGAAAACACAAGCCTTAGCAGCGCAGTTTGACGCATTGTGAGCCTTTGGAGTATGGTCTAACACAACATGATTTGTCATAAGGGTTGATGTTGCACTTGATATGTGCAAACACTCTTGATGTTGCATCCCAATTAAAGTAAACCATTAAAGTTGGCGCTAGCTGGGAAGTTGTTTTAGATGTTGCTGACTTGTTGGCATAGTGGCATTGAAGTAAGTTGCCATTGTGGATGTGGTACTATGAGAAGTGGTACCAAAGGAGATTTTATTCTGGCATGTTTTTGAGCTAAGCCATTAAAGTTGGCACTAGCTGGGAAGTTGTTTTAGATGTTGCTGACTTGTTGGCATAGTGGCATTGGAGAAAGTTGCCATTGTGGATGTGGTGCTATGAGAAGTGGTACCAAAGGAGATTTTATTCTGGCATGTTTTTGAGCTGGGTGGTATTATAGGCACAAACAAAGTGCAGTGCAACTTGATGCTGCTTGCGTTAGATAATTTGCCCTTTCTTTTAAATCAATGTTTCTCAATTATGTCTTCAATCAATGTTGGAAACTGTAGTCCAAGTTACTGAAGGTTAGATTACGTACCTTAGTTGCCTGGCCTTGAGCATTGTAAAAAACTAATTTATGCCATTGTAAGTGTCTCTAGTTGTTCTAGAATTTTGCAAATGTTCCAAGTCTAAAGAATGCTTGGTTGCTCTTTGCCCAAGCAAAGGTGGAAAATTTATTTTCAGGAGCTCTATACATTGAATGTTGGATAAAAATCCATGTCAGGAGATTCACGATGAAGACATTCTTTAATTGTACATAGTATAGTGTAAGGACCATCCTGTAGGGGTGTGATTTTTCAACATAGTCTCTTGTGCTCTTATCTAATTATGCAGTTGGACTTGATCATCTAATTTAATTTGCGATGTGTGGCATGGGTGTCATGGTGTGAGAGTTTGATAAACTTATTGGTGAACCAATGGGATCTATGGCAAAAACTTCTCTGCCTTGCCCAAATAATTCTCTTGTTGGCAAGATTATGCAATAAGAAATGTCAAGGGGCATAGTTAAGTAGAACCCAACACATTTGAAAGTGACTGTGACTTCTAGAATTATATAGAGCTTTGTTGTAGACATGCTAAATGAAGGGCAATTATAATTCCATGAGGATGAATGTGCATCATTGTACATGGAAACCAATGAAACAAATAAACAAGTGTGATTGACCACTTCAATTTTACCTTTTGGAGGATAAATTATTGTATATTGGACCAATTATATAACACATCTTACAACACATCACAAATTGCAGAGAAGCCTTGAGTTAGGGTTAGATGTAATGGATGAAGGTAGCACAAAGTGAACTCAAAACATGATTAAAGAAGAGGTAGGCTAAATTCAGACGTTGACATTTCTTCTTGCATACAATCAAGATGACATTTTTCAAAATCCTTTTGTCAAATACAAACATTATGTAATTTTGCCGTTTTGTGATAAGTAGCTGAGACAAGAAATCCATGCTTACAAATTCCTTAGGTGGAATAGGTAGAGGTGTATGTAACTCAAGCTGTTAATTTATTAACTTGGCTATGTAGCTCAAAGTGTGACTTGATGAATGTTGTTAAGAGCATAGATAAGGTCTAGCACTTAAGTATTATGTTGCCTTGGAATAGTGCGATGACCATATCAGTTGATGGTTCACATAAAGATCCTATGCTTGTAGAGAAGTTGATAGGATGTGTAGCACTAGGCAACATGTTCACCTTGTGCAATTGTAGTTTAAGATGCAAAAGATCTAGTCAGAGTCATGAACTTGTGTGCCAAGCTCCTAGATCAACAATTGGATAGGAGGATGGTTATGGTAGTATGTGAACCTGTCTTTTCTTTCTTGTGATTGATATCAAGACGAAATTGCTATAAGTATGTCATCCGCTTCTTGTGGCACACAAAGTTCTCTAGTTTGCTTTGTTTATGAAGGAATTGAAACTTTTTGTGATTTGAATGAATGATGTACTTAATTAGGGTCTAGTGTTATTTCTTGCCATTGCATGATTGCCACAATTCCTTCTTATAGGCGGAGTAGCACTAAATCATGTTGCTAAAGGTCTTTAAATAATAAGCAATTGAATGTTCATGTTGATTTACTACAAATGTTTTAGTGCATTGTTAGATGTATTAGTTTTGACCACGATGGGTTGGATGATGTTTGACATGAAAAACACTGTTGTGGCACAAAGGCATTAACCTTTCAAAGTCACATTCTTGTGCATGATCACTAGAAACCATTTCTTGGATTACCTTGATCTTTTGTAGATATATATGTATACTTACATGATTGAGGATATGGCATAAGTATTCAAATTTCATTACAATAATTACATAAGTGCTTAAAATAGCCTACAAGCCGAGTTAATGCAATTTGCCTATGATGCATGTGATGTGCTCGTCATAATCCTTTTAAGTCTTACCAAATATAATATTATGTACTAGACAATGACATGACTAGCCAAAGGCTTTAATGTTCTTTGTTCTTGGTGCATTGATGATGCATGAGTATCTCATTTCATGCATTTTGTTCTCATTTTGATGTTCAAGGCTTTGTGTTGGGTTGATATAGGTCTTAAGAGATCATTGAGGTCTATTTAGTGAGTTAGGTTACTAAGACTAGAAATTAAAAAAAAAAGCTTGCCAAAAATGAATTTTAATTTTCTAGTGTAATTTTGGCTTGTAAAGTGTTAGGGGTTGTTCTTCAATCTTAGATTTGGGTTGATTTGTGCAAATAAGTTCTTGAAGACCATGTAGATCTTCTAGGCATTAGCTTTGATCTTCATGTTTGTAAGGGTGGAGTTAATTGTCAAAAAAGTGGAAAGTTGTAAAAATGTTGTCAAAGTTGTCAACAAAAGTGTATACCTCGTTGCAACTTTTAAAAAGGAGCTTAGGCAATCCGTTTGGGGTAGTTAGAGGGGGGATGCAACGTGATGAAATAAGTCTGCCCACGAATAGAGTGTTTTTCTAAGTTTTTGCTAGTAAACAATCTGTAATTTGTGTTGTATTGTCTATAACGGATTGGTACGAGCTGGCACATGTCGAGCAAAGTTTCTACTATGTTTTAGCTCCCAAATGCATTGGTTTCATGTAATTTCGTTAGGTTTTGAGCAAGTTATAACATTTTTTTGTATTGACTGTCCTGAACCCTAACTAGGGTTTCTAGTGAGTAAAAAAAGATGCATAGACAAAGTTTTCACTGTTGAAAATTTCATGAAATTTGGTGGAAAGGTTTGTCTTAATGCTGTCCATACTCCCTCCAAAAGAGAAGTTATGAAATGTTCATTTGTGCAAGTTATACATGACTGTGTGTTTCATTTTGTAGGGTGACAGTCATAGAACTCTAGTTGATGGAGGGTTTGATAGAATAGTGCAATGTTTTGAGTTAGTGGATGGACTGATAGGTTAGAGAGAATCAAGATGCATGGTGAGAGGGTTTGAACAACCCAAAATTCTATGACATTTGTTAAGATAATATGATGTATGCCTATATACCAAAGAAGCAATGTGCCTAATTTTTGAATCTAGGATGCACTTAGTGTTTTTTTGGATTGGATCCATTGTGAATGTGTTGCGTCCTCATCCTTCCTCTGCATCATTGTCAATATGTTGTGAAAAAAAGGTCTAGGAAGAATAAGTTGAGGGTTTCAAAAGGTATGATGAAGAAGTTAGTTGTGTTCATAGATTTTTAGACAAATATGTGTTGTAGAATGACAAGTTAATGAAGTGAACCGGGTATCGAAAGATTGGGTAGAGAAATAACAAAGAGAAGCCTAGGTGAGGTATAGTGAAGTCAAGAATAGAGAATAGGAAGATGCAACAGGAAAATAAGAAATAACACTTCGAAAAGGACACGATGCTAGTCAATAAGATAAGACAAGATGGAAAATTTGATAGAGAAATGGTAGAGTTGAGGAAAGGCATTAGGCTTGTAGTACAATAGTGGCTTGAGGAAGGGTACAAAGAATATGTTGGGTATTGACCATTGCGCAAGAAGGTGAAGTGGTCTGTAAAGATGATTGTTAAGAAAAGAAGGCGACAATGGATAGCTGCCTTGAAAAGAGAAGATGAAGTTAATAAAGAAGACAAATTAATTGACATTGGCATGAAAGATGATCAATAATGTATTTAAGCTAAGCGAAGCATAGGAGCAAGTGTAGAAGTAATGTGAGAGAAACGTTCTCAAGTAGACACCTATACAAAGGTCCATTAGCAAGACACACTTAAGGCATCCATAGCTTGGTGATGATAAGAAAGTTGATAAAAAGATAGGTTTAGTTGAGATAACAAAAGAAATAAGAAAGCAAGCACAAGGGGCTAGTGAAGAGGCACATTGGCCTCATGATTTTTATCCTATGTCTATTGATGATGATGTTTGTATAAGTGCAGACCAAGGAGAGAATGAAAACGATGAAGAAATGCACAACGGTAATGAGGCATATGAAAGAGAAACATTGGAGTCTTGCAACTGAGGAGATAAGATGGAGAAGATACAAGGAAGAGTGAAACAATAAGTGAAAACCAAATATCATAGAGCCAATAGAAGCCTTGCATAAAGAGGATCACAAGGAGGTTAGGGAACAACTAAGAATACGACATAATTGGAAGAAGAAAAAAAGGCCATCGTTGCTGATGAAGGACCAGGTGTACAATCCATATAAGATGTCAATTGGATAAAGGCCTTACCACACACCAAACCGACAAAATTGGAGTGTATTCTTGACACCACAGAGAGCAACAAGACTAGAGGATGACAATACTTTCAATATTTGGTCAAAAGGAAGCAACTACCACCTAAGGATGCCTCATGGATGACTGAAACACACATTCTCTAACATGAGAGGACAATTGAAGACCTTCTCTCAAGTGGAATTTGAGTTATTTCTTTTCTTGGGGAGTATGATGCAGGAGCATTCTATTTGATACCTTTTGTATTCCATTTTATGTTCAAGGCTTTGTGTGGGTTTGATGTAGGTCTTAAGGGATCATTAAGGCCCATTTCAATGAGTTAAGTTAGGTAACTAAGTCTAGAAATTCAAAAAATGAGAGTTTCCATCCAAAAACCAATTTGAATTTCCTAGTGCAATTTTGGCCTGTAAAGTGTTGAGGTTTGTTCCTGAACCTTACTTGTGGGTTGATTTGTGTAAATAAGGTGTTGTAGACCATGTTAATTTTCTAGGCATTAACTTTTACCTTCATTTTTGTAAGAGTGGAATTAATATCAAGGAAGTGAAAAGTTGTAAAAATGTTGTCAACAAAAATGCACACCTTGTTGCAATTTTAAAAAAGAGCTTAGGCAATTGCTTTGGGGCAGTTAGAGGGGATGTAATGTGATGGAATAAGTGTGTATTTATACCAAGAAGGAAAAAAGAAGTTGGAGTGCAAGAAAACTTGTTTAGAAGCATAAATAAACTGCTTTTCTGATTTTTTGTTAGTAAACTTGTAATTTGTGCTGTATAGTCTAGTACGGATTGGTACAAGCCTGTACATATTGGAAAAAGTTGCTACTATCTTTTAGCTTCCAAATGCAATTGGTTTCATGTAATTTCATTAAGTTTTAAGTAAGTTATAATATTTTTTATGTTGATTGTCCTGAACCCTATCTAGGGTTTCCAGTGAGTAAAAAAAACATAGACAATTTTCTTCGTTGAAATTTCACAAAACTTGGTGGAAAGGTTTGCCTTAATATTGCCCACATTATCTCCAAAGGAGAAGTTTTGAAATGTTCATTTGTGCAAGTTATATACGGCTGTGTTTTATTTTGCAAGGTGACAATCATAAAACTCTAGTTGATGGAGGGTTTGATAGAAAAATGCAATGTTTTGAGTTAGTAGATGGAGTGATAGTTTGTAGACCATCAATATGCATGGTGAGGGGGTTTGAACAACCCAAAATTTTATGCCATTTGTTAAGATTGGATGATGTGTGCCTATATACCCAAGAAGCAATGTGCCTAGTTTTTGAATCTAAGTTGCACTTAGTGTTGTTTGGATTGGATCCATTGTGAATGTGTTGTGAACCTAGTATACACCTAGTTTGATTTGATTTGATTTGGATAATTGTGTGTTAGATTGAAATCAGTCCTTCCTTTGCATCAATTGGTAAAATAGAAGGGCATAACCAATCATTCACATACTCTATAATGTCTTGAATGTTGTCTTCCAAGCATCTTTAAGATCAATAAGCACTTGATGATCAATAGACTACAAATGATCGATAGAAGTATGGTATGCCTTAGTGCTAGTATAATCACTAATATGCTACAATGTTTAATAACCAAACTAGCGTACCTTACAATTGCTATTTTTGTGTTTTGCATTAATTTACCTGATTCTTTGCATCTTTTTGAGCTCTTTTCCCCTCTTTTCTAACCTTGTTTTTTTTCTCCTTTTCACACCTAGCCTTTCCCTAATGAATATGTTATTTTCCATATATTCTTTTGTGGCCCCTTTTCATGCATTTGGACCCTGTTCTATTCGTCATCCTTATCTTTCTCATTCAATCTTTATCTCGCCCACTTTGCATTTTATTTTTCTATCAAACCTTTGATATGTTTTCAACCCTTATTTGGTTTTCTTTCCCTCATGCCTCACATCCCTTATTTTTGTAGATAACAACTTGTTTTGGCTTACTTTCATTATCTTCTTCCTTCCCTATAACTTTGAGGCCCTGAACATTGAGTGCTGGACACACTATATGTAAGGTACATATTAAGGTACATATCCCACTCGGCTTCTTATGACTTCTAGGCTCCCAACATTAAGTGTTTGATAAACCATATGCAAGATACATATCTCACATGGAGAGTTCCCTGGGTAAGTTTTCTATTCAACACAAAATTTCATAAGCTAACTATTAGGTTCCTCCTCATCCCTATTTGAAAGCATACTAGAAACTTAAAAAAATTCTATAAATAGGGGCATCCTCACCTTAATTTTGACAATCCACAACTACCATTTCCTTTGTATTTTTCAAAATGCTTTTGGAGCATTTCTTGCTAGAACTTGTTGTCTCTTGGAGCACTTTTCATGTTTTGGAACTTTGTTGGAGCCACTTGCCAATTGTGAGAAGCTTCTTGTAGTCATTCCCACTTTCCTCTCTAACTCATTGCCATTTTTTTCCACCTATAGCCATGGAATCCCATTTCCCTCTCCATTGTTGCATATTCTTCATATCCCATCATCCCAAAACTTTATTTTTGTTATCTTTTCCCCTTATCCTTCTTCTTTTCTTTTTCCTTTCCATTTCCAAGGGTTTAGTATGTTACTAATATTTGCATATTTTCCTTCTCTTTAGCCACCATATTTTCAAGGCCATAACAATGTTATACTGTTTTTTAAAGGTTAGTTGATTTGGATTTCATTTTGGAAAACCTAAAGGGGACAATTGAGGTAAATGTTTCCACAACATTTTCTTTTGTAAGTTTAATGACTTTGCAATTTTTGTAGAGGTTAATGATAAGGATCCATATAGTGAATTTCATTGTAGGTTTGAATAAAAGATTGGTGAAAAATTTTGGGCTTTAATTGCACCATTTGGAAGGAAGACTTCTCCCCTTTTTTAGAGGGCCACTTTAAGAGTCCTATTTTTTCTTTGAAACTTTCTTTTACCTTACTACATTTCTTTTAATATTTTTTTATAGTTTCTACTTTCACTATCATATTCTATGTCTTTTACTCAAATTAAGGTCTCAATTCTTATTGTATTTTTGCTGATTTGATCCTAGTCTTTGTAAGATTTGATCAAGAAACTTATATGATACGATAACCTTGTACTTGCATTAGATCTCAAATGATGATTGTAGAAAAAAACACTAGTGGTTTCTCCATGATACACGTTCCCCCAACAAGGTACATGCACCCCTTCCAACGTACACATACTCCTCTTTGACACAAACACCTCTTGGGCCCTCCAAATGTTTTAGGAACCTTATTGGAAACATTCTAAACAATTTCATTTCTCAACATTTTTTCTCCTATGTGCACTAATACCACTTTTAATGCTTGCAAGTTCATTTTTGCAACCTAGTTCCTTATCTGTCTTTAATTTTCAATCATCTATCTCTAGTCTTTTTTTTTTCCAGTTTAAACTCCAATGTGTTTAATTAGATAATATTTGGACTCATTTCCCTTAAAAAAGTTCTTTTTTTAGAATTTTAATTTAATTCAATTATACACCGAAGAAAGAAAATCATATATATAATTTCTTTCATGATGGATATTTGTTTTTTATTGTTTTTGGAATTAGGTAAAAACAGGTTTTGAAGGGGCCCTGAAACCCTGTATAAAGAAGAAACTTAAGATAAAGCTTTAAGAGTTCCTAACACACAACATACCAACCATACCAAAAGGCCAGACCCCCCAAGAAACACCCAAGAAAACACTCCCAAAGATGAAACTATAAATAACGACAGGTCAAGAATAAAACCAACAAGATTATCCCTTTAACCCCTTCTTATGGGATTGGAGTGTCATATCAAAAGAAGGCGAGGATCTGTTGAAATATTTACCTTTGATTGTAATCCCACCTTCTTCCACTTTAGCAGGCTCATCCTGCCATCATAGTGAACCCATAACCGAATTCCCAACATCCATAGAAATTCAATCACCTAGCATAGGCTCAACCCGAAGAGATCCATATCTCAGAGCCCTTCCAGAAACAACAACCAAAGAGGGGGATACAAGAGGACCTACAGATCTAGCAACAACTAGTGTACCAACAAGAAATCTGGACCCATCCATCAAAGAAGAGACAGTTCCAGCATAGCTAACATAATCTGAAACCCGTATAGGGACGGAGTTAGCAAGGGGAGCATCCACACTCGATGAGTCAACAACGTGAATAACACCAATATCATCATCATGGGGTAAATACTTGCCCACATCTGATAGAGAGGAAGGATCGAATTATTTTTTATTGTTATCTTGTGGAGCTTTCAATAATGATGGAACACATTTAAAATAATTATATTTGTATTTATTGGCCAAGTATACTTTGTTATCGTGTTAGAAATAGATCAAAAAAGGATAAGAGTTCCTAGAAAATGCAAAAATAGATTGCATTGGTAAGTTTAATAGCTAGCTTTTAGTAAAAGATAAGAATTCTTCATAATGCTCTATCTGAAGGACAAAGGAAAAGCCTATTGGAATAATTTTTATTTTGAAAACAACAAAAACAACACTATAGATGTGAAAACATGTTGCACTTGCAACACAACATGCACACAATTGTTGTATAGAACACAATGATGTGAGGGTAAGAGTGAGACAAACGACCTCTTTGTTGCATAAGAAAGGTGACACTTGTGGAATATTAACATTTATTGTTAGGAAAGTGGTGTCTGAACCTTGCATTTACATAATGTTATTATTTATAGTAAGTTTACACTTGAGCACCGATTGGTTTACAATTTTTCTCAAAGCTACACATTGGCTAAATAAACATACCAATAAATTTTCGTTGCAAGATCATGTTTATATTTTAAGATATTAAAGTTTGTATTTTTAAAAGTTGTGAATGAATTTTTTGAAGTCCTTAGAAGTTCCAAAATGGCCCAAAAGTGGTAGTAACTAGAGTAATGGTATATAGCTTGATAGAATGTTTCATAAGCTTTGTGACATTTCAAACGGTTTGTCAATTGGATTCCTAGGTCAAAGTTATGGCCTTTAGAGTTTGGATCTCTTGAAATGCGAAATAGGACGCGTTGGATGCATAAATCAGTTGTAAAAGTGAGTTACACATCTTGGTGTGTGTTTTGACACATTGCAGGGTGACTTATATTAGAGATAAGTTGGACACCATTTTTTGGGTGGTAAGCCCCTAGTTTGGTAATACCGTTTGACAGTTTCATGTATTATATCTCCTTTATATTAGGTGAATGGTTGTGTGTAAGAGTCTTATAGGTATTGAGTCACTTATAGGTTATGGTTAGTGACACTCTTGTGAGAAGCTTTCTCTACAAGTATATTTTATTTTTTTGTTAATTTCTGAATAATATATTGGAAAACTTTTGGATTATGGAGTTTTTTTCTTGAAAAAGTTTTCCCCATGTAAATCTTTGTCTTGTAGTATACATGCTATTTATGTTTAATTATCCTAATTTTTGTAACATTTGTAATATTTAAAAAGTCTTGCATAGCTCTCCTCTCAAAGTCAGTGTAGGAAGTTGTTCTACTACCTTAACTTCCTATCAAGTGGTATCAGAACATGATCACCTTTAGTTTTAAGTGTTGTTTGTTGAGTTTTTTGAACTGATCTAGATTTCAATGGGAGCTTGTGTGGAAAATAATGAATTTTAAAATGACAAGTTTCTTATGGAGAACAAAGGTGTAGAATATTCCTAGAAATAATTTTGAAATGTGGAAGCTGAAGATGAAGAATTTGTTAAGAGATCCAGATCTATGAGATGCTATTGATGAGAATGTCTTTACACCTACATATTCTACCATGATTGTTCAGTACGATCATATGGATTATAAATCAAGGAGTCTAAAAAAATTGTTTTTGATAGGGACTGGATTAGTCAATGTCCATGAAGAGTCCTCTGCAAAGAAGTTATGAAATAAGCTTGGTGGGATGTATGAAGCCAAATATTCAATGAACAATATTTTATGGAGGAATAAATTATGTTCCTTGAGAATGGAAGAGGGAGGATGAATTATACGCCATTTGGAATATGTTGGTGGATCAATTGGCTTGTGTTTGTGTCATGTAGGATTTAGAGGATAAATGCTAAATTTTGCTTTGGTATTTGCATGTCTTGTAGGGTTTTCTTGTTATGGCTATTGATAGTTCTATTATTTTGAAGATTGAAGATGTTGTGGGCTTGTTTATTTTTGAAGAGATGGGTAAGGTATCTGTCAATGTTAAGACGGTCCTAAGTGTTTGTGGAAGACTTAAGCAAGAAGAATGAGAGACAATAAATTAATATCCAAGGGGAAACCCAAATTTTCTAGAAAGTCCAAAGTTATTTTATGCAATTGTGATATGTTTAGACAGTTCCATAAGGATTGCATTGGAGAAAACAAGAAGATAAATAAAAAAATTTGGTTGTAATGTTGAGTTTGAGAAGGAAGATGGTGATGTGTTCATTACAACTTTGGCCACTCATGTAGGCAATGATGCATGGTTAATTGACTTGAGTGTGTCTTTTCATACGACCTTAAATAAAGATTAGTTTTTAGAATATGAAGTATTTGATTGAGGTAAGGTGTACTTGGGTGATGATTCTAATTTAAATATTGTTGGTCATGTAAAGTTAGAATCAAATTTCCTGATGGTTAGAATATATAATTAGATGCTCATTTTAGCCACATTTTAGTATGTGTGGGTTCCCACATTGATTTCGTGCTCTCCTAACGCTCATTGGATGTTTAAATTTCCTGTGCTGATTCAACTTATTTAAAACTCAAGGCAATCTCTATTATAAGTGCAATCCTTTATTATTTCTCCTCTTTAATCATTTATTAGCTGACACGAGCCCTATGTTACCATTTTGTGGTCTTTGTACCTTTTTGCGATCTCAAAATCAGCTATGCCTTCTAATCTAGCATCCACCCTACCATCCCGACTCCCAATTTGAATTTGGGTTAATTCTCCTAGGAACGTTATGTTCCCACACTTTTTGGTCCAAATTTGGCCCAAGGCCCTATGTCAAGGTTTTAGTGGTAAATTAGATCATGTGGTCGACCTAGCTTATTATTGATCCCAAAATGATGGATGAATTATATAAACACCCTATCTCTCCTCATTTTGAGATTCCATTATGATTCTCAACCAACATTATCAAGAAGAAATCAAGCAATTGGAATCAAAACTTTCTTTTGTAATTTTGCGTTTATGTATTCTCAAGGTCTTCAAGCATCCAAGTATTCAAGTATTCAACGAATTCTTCTTCTTCATCAAGCATTGTGACAAACAAAAAAATCCATTACACAAGACTTATCTTTCATGATTTCCTTTGGGATTTTTATGGGGTTCATTATGTCATTGAGGCATGAGGTAATTCACAATTCAGATCTAGCTTCTATTTCATTTTTCCTTTATGCAATTTCATTACATTTTCAAGGTTGATGCCTAAACAAGGGGTTTGATTGAGGTAAACCCATTTCCACAATGAACAGGTGGCAGATGCATCAGAACTATTCCAGGAAGTACAAAATCTGACAAAAATATTACAACTATTTTTAGGCAAAATCACTAGGAACACAATGACTTAAACGTTCTATTCCTAGGAATAAAATGTTTGAAATATTTTTTTCCCTCCAAAACCAGTTCAAATTTAGACCACAGGCAGGTATCAGCTGGAAGATCTCATATTAGTAAGTACATTTATCTGTGGGGTCCCGACTGTCAGAAATTTAGATCTGTAGTAACATAATTCCTATTTCATTCCCAGGTGTACACCAATATTTTTCTACCTCCATCTTTATCTTGTTTATAGCTTCAAAAAATTCATAATTAGACTTTTTACATTGTAGCTTTATCTCTCTTCCTTCATTCCAAGAAGAAAAAGGAAGCGAAACACTTAGAGCATAAATATTTTATTGACATCGCTTCTATCAAGGTGTTGTCAATCATATTTGTCTCGAGGAGGTTTTGTATTCCTAATGTTCAATAAGAGATTAAATTGACCCCCTTGATCACCATTTCTTATTGTACAATGAGAAAGATTAATGACATGTTGCATATCCCTAGACTAGTATGAAATTTGTTATTAATGAGCAAAATAATAGATGCTGGTATGAAGGTAGTATTTTCTGATGCAAGATGCAAAATGGTGGGAGGTTCTATGGTGATTGTTAAAAGTGTTAGATTGAAACATTGTATAAGTTGAATACATGTACTGATAGTACTTCTGTGAAAAGAAAACTTGCAGATATTTCATTGGAAGAGGTGAGGGTTTCATCTTTAATAGATGGTCATGGATTTTAGGTAAATAAGGGTGCTTTTTATTCCGAATCAAAGTTATCTTTTGGTAAGACTATGTTATGGCACCGAAGACTTGACCACATTAGAGATAAGGGCCCAAAGACCTTAAAAAATAAAAACCTTGATGAAGGCTTGAATGATTGTAATCTTGATTTTGATTTATGCGAGCATTGTACTTATGAAAAACAAAATTACATTTAGTTTCACTTGAGTTCTCATAAATCTTATGATATATTAGATCTTATTAATTCTGATGTGTTTTGTCTTGTAGATATTTATGATTGACGAAGAATATTTGAAAAGAGTATTGAGAAAGCTATTAAGGCTATACCATTAATTGAGGAAGAATATTTTTTGATTAATGAAAAGGATTTGAAAAAAAAGGATTAAGAAAGTTACTGAGCTATGACATTGATTAAGGAAGAAGATTTATTTTTGGAAGGCTAGAATATGTAGGAAAGAGAATTTGAACATCTTATTAAAGGATGTCTCAAGGTGATGGATGCTTGTGGATCTGGATTTAATGATTGATTACTGTAAATATTTCTCTATCATCTAGACAAGTTCTCAAATATTTTTTTTGATAAATAATTGATGCGTTGTTTGGCTGGTAGTAAGGTTGAGACATGCTTGGATAATGAATTGCATTTCTCCATGAAAGAATTTCATATTATGCAGTTTGGTAGATTTGGTTAGATGGTTTGTGTGGTGTTTCAGTTAAAATATCTTTTGTTGGTTTTCTCCTCAAGTGAATATTTGTTGTCACATGCGCTATTTTGTTGTCTATGTTGCCTTTTGTCCAACTCATCTATTTGTGCTGAATTGATTCATGTTGGTTGGGTCCAGATATAGGTAAATAGGAGAGATAAGAAGCTTATGATGCATTGGATATGACATGCTATTCTTTGGAAGGTGTTTTCCAGCATTTGAAAATATTTTTGGGCCGATCAGTAACCTATTTTTAATGAATTTTCACATGTCACCTTTGGGTCCTGGTTTGGATGAAGTTGCGATGCTTATGGATTAATTATTGTTCAGGTTTAGAATTGTCACCCTAACTCAGGCATTAGGGCTACACGACAATTCCATCCTAACAATGGAAACCTCTCCTAGCTGTGGGTAGACTATGAATGAAGAGGAATCTATGGATTCTAGGCCGGTTCCTATGAAATATGGAATATCACTCTCCTGATTTGCAATTTGTATTATGGAAAAGGGAGAAAGTTTTAAAACTGAATGGGAAATGGGGTAATACACCAAGAATGAATTCAGACTTCTGATGAAAAGACAAAAATAGTAACTCCAACTCACATATCAAAAGCTTGACCCTTCAAGTCTCTAATCAACATATAGGCTAACAAACCTTACTACTAGCGTTAAACCACAAGTAGCTCAGATAGTTCACAAACATACATTTTCCATACAAGGTTTTAAAATAACTGATCACCTTAAGTAGGAATTTAGAAACACTCACTTCTCTTGGATAACAATGAAAACAACACTTGCAAAGAAAGATGAAATAGGATCATAGAATCAAAACTCCACATGTATGAGCCAAAACATCTGCTTTATTCTTCACCAAAATCTGACAGAATGTGATTACAAATAGGAATCTAAGGCATCAAGGAACAATGAGTTCACTTTGAGCCTCTTATCCAATATCTACAACTCAAAGGATACAAAAAAGAAAGAAAACACAACTATAGGAATAGTAGAAATTCACTAAGCTAATTCTCCACCAATTTTGACCCCTTAACAACATGCAGATTCTTTCTCTAAATAGCCAACATGGCTTATTTCAAAATCGTCTTCCCTCCAAAACCATCTTACCATAAGAAAGACACTAAACTCATAATTAACTCCCCCAAATCTGGCCTAAATAATAAAACCCCTAAGGTCTATTAACATGATACATCTCATTGCTAAATTCATCAACCTAATTTGAATACATGATATCCAAACCTTAAAACCCCACTTAGCAAATCAAGAGGGACATAACCCTAACCACTACTCGACATCATCACCACACATAAACTCTGTCGACACCACACCTGAGCATTGGAGGTAACTGCAGTTTGTTTTGAATTTGATGTCGATATGACCATCTTCAAAGAAAAGACAGTTGCAGTATGTCGTGGCACTTAAAAGTACCAATGTGGCTTTGTAGAAGGGATGTTGATGCACTGGCACTGACATAGAATTTACCTCATCTGTCAGCGGACTTCAGTTTTGAGTAAAACACATTGCATTCTGTTCATCGAATCACTTTGCATCTTAGGGTTTTTTGTTGTAATGCCGCCATGTTGGTTTCAAAACCATGATCATCTGCAATGAAATCCGCCATGTTCTATGGGAAAGAACTTCTGTTTCGAGCTCTTAGTGGGAAGGAAAAGATGTAGTTTTGTTTGCCATAACACATGGCATCTTTTGCTCTGATCTCACTTCAAAGGCTGCGGCTTTTGATCTGCTGTTTGCTTGAACACGGGCCCCAACTATAAGTTTTCTTGCACTTGATTTAATGTTAGAATGTTTCGGTGATATAGAATCTTCGATCTTCCCTTCTTTGCTTGATTTTGGATTTCATCTGTGAGTTATCTTTAGTCTGCTTTGAAAGATAAGAACACTTGATGATAAAGTGTTTTCGAAGCCATTTGCAAATGGCACTGCAGATTTAATGGTAACTCGGGTTCCATCTGTATTGATGTCTTACCACCATTTTGGGTTCTAACTGTAGTGTATAAAGAAGACTCAGGGAGTTCTTCTCTATTTGTGACCGCCACTCGAAAGATTTGAGATGCGACACCATTGCAATCTTGGAGTGGTCTTCAACTGTGATTGAGATGTCGACCCACGAACCTTGACTCTGAACTGGGGACATCTCAGTCATAGTTTTAGACTTATCCCCAGTCTGTTGTGTGATAACGAAACACCACCACTGCTGGAACACTCCTTTAGACCCGCGGGCAACAAACCAATTTATGAATTTTTTACATGTGACCACCATGTGGGTTTTCTAGAAACTGTGACTCTCTTCAGCATTTTTGAAAAAATGTAGCTTATGACTGAAAGATGGAGTGGATACATTTGTTTTTTTAGCTTTATGACATCTTCAGTCATAAGCTTCACACTTTTTCATGCGAGTTGCTACAGACATAAATGGGTGGGAACATGAAGACACATCTCTTCGCACATACAGATAAGTCGATCTCTTCTATTGTTTGTTCATTCTCTGTTCTCTGCATTAATATGATCTTCACTTGTTGTATGTTGGTACTTTGTTGGATGTCGACTGTATAGCTTTAAACCTTTACACAACTGCTGAACTATCATTTGTTTGCTATCCATGAACCTCGGCTCTACTCAATGTCGAAGCTCACTGTCTGATGTCGACTATTTTTTACTTGCATTACTTTAAAACCACCACACAACTCTGCACTTGGAATTTTTGATTTGATGCTTATTTCCAACTTTGAAGTGAAACACGAGATTTGCACTATTTGAATGTTTTAATAAAAACATCATTACTGCTGTCTTCAAATACAAACATGTAGTAAGCATAACATATGCTTCTGTTGGATGACACTCCTCTGTCTAAAAAAGAAACACACATAAAATTTAAACTGCAACATTATGTTGAAGAACACTATTAATTTGCATTCTTGATAACAATACCGAGCATCTCTGTTAGAATTTAAAACATAAATATGTCGAATATGCTGCTATTCTTTAATGTAAAAATACAATGTTTTTCTCTTGAAGTATCTAGGAAAGAACAAACCCATGGGGTTCGAGCACGGGCTCGTGACTCCCATGGATTTTACTTCAAAATAGTAAACTCATTCTGCATATACAATTCTTTCCCTGTTACATGCTCTGTTCTGTTATCAAGAATGTTCATCTTTTCAAAACATCTATATGAGATGTAAACTTTGCAAAAAGAAATTGTCTCAATCAGTTTGTCTAAAATAGATTATGTATTGCAATATCTCAGCATGATCAAGCATAGTCTTATTTAATAAAGCTTTTGAATATCTTTTAATGCTTTTTTCATTATGTTTGTTCTTTGTATGTGCACACCCATGATGATCCGAGACTGTTAATTTCTGTCCAACTTGCAGTTTTCACATTTTTCACAGTTTATGCATAATCTTTATGTATGAGATTTCAACTTAGATCCTCCATGTGAACTTTAACAAATGTATAGCAGCCAGATGTATGTGAAGAAACACTTAACTTACTGTAACAACACTTTCACACTTTCCATTAATTGCATAAAAACAGTGAATCTTCAGAGTCTTTCAATTATGAAATTCACCAACTTTCTTTGTTCATGTCCTTTCTGTAGCATCTTTTGCACCTTCATATGTCTGCACCTCATCCTTCTTATGTACATGATCCAAAACCTTCTGAGATATCAACCATCCTTTTGCATATAATTCCTTATATGAAGTTCGAGCACGGGCTCGTGACATCCATTGCATCATTTTCTTTTGTTTCTTGCATTCAGTTATAGATATCTGTCCACTTGCACACAAAGTAACACTCAACTTATTAGGTCATTAAATCATATGC
>MU227289.1:1028252-1038516 GCA_018584345.1 Thuja plicata
AATGTGATCAACTCTTAGAGTACAAAATGACATTTTCTGAAAATGAATGTAATTATGAAATGTTGATTAATAATACCTGAAGGATAATATTAATGGGACCTCTAAAATGCAATCTCTTCCTGTTTATAATTATTTTGATGTATGTTGAAAATTAGGATAACAATTATAATGATTGGAAAAGATATTTTGGGATGTATTTGGGTCCTCTATCTTTGAAGTGGACCACTCTGTGTATTTCTTTTGAAGGCGGCCAAATTTGTATCAATATTTCCCATTTTATGTGGTTGACCTTGTTGGTCTGTTCAATGGAATTCACTATATATTTTGATGTAAATGAATGAGATTGGTGTGAGTGCGATTGAGGATAACTACGAGGATTGTGAAAGTCTGCGCGAACAAGGCAGAACTAAGAAGCTAGTTGAAGTATTAGACTAGAAAATCATTGTTGATTAGAAGTATTAGTTTTATCTTTTTTGATCTAGTGAGTTTGTTTTTAGTTCATCAAGGATTATTATAATCCTTGGAAGTGTGCCTAATTTGGTAGGGACAGTGAGTTTCTTGGCTTTAAGACTAAAACATTGCAATAAGTTATTTTATATAGTGAATACATTTCTCCCCATAGTTTTTCCCATCTTGAATTTCCTAAGTAAATTTGATGTCCTTATGTGCTTATGTGTGTCTATAATCTTTGCTTTATTTTTCCGATCATCAATTTTTTTATTTTAGATCTAGGATGCCATTGTTAAAATTTTGACGTGTGGTGATTCACTCCCCCTTTTAGCACTAGATTGTGTTCAACAATTGGTATTAGTGCAAGGGTCCTCTAGGTGAAGCTTAACTATTTTAGGTAGATATGGTTTGCGAGAAAAGTACTAAGATACCTAAGTTTAATGGAAGTAACTATGCCTTTTGGAAGGAAAGAACGAAGTCTCATTTGAATTCTTTTTCATATGGAGTTCTTGATGCAATTAGAAACTCATATTATCCTACTTTTGTAGGTACTCTTACTATTTTAGAAGAAACCAAGGCACATGAGAATAATGCTAAGGTAAGAAATACAATTATCAGTAGTTTGGGTGATTCAAAATTTCTGAAAGTTATGGTTCAAAATATGCATTTGATGTATGGGGAAAAGCTTGCTAGTATTTATGAAGGAGATAGAAGATCAAGCAGATCAAGATACAAAATCTGAAGCACAAATTTTAAACCTTAAAGATGTCTGAAGATGAGAATATTGAAGGCTACCTGCATTGACTAAATGAAGTTGTTAACTACATAAGAGGCTCTAGAGGAGTCCTTGAAGATAATGAAGTAGTTTTGAAGATGATGAGGATAATGAAAAAAACTTACCAAACCCTGTTGATTTCTATACAATAGAGTTAAGATATGGACAAGTATACACTGGATGAGCTATGTGGTGTTGTCGCTACTTTTGATCTTTCTAAACTCAAGGAGAACCTACTCAAAAGGGAGAATATTTTAATTTGGATGAGGAAGAGAACTTGGTTAGAAAATGAAAGAAAAGATCTGGAAAATACAAAGGTAAGTTTCCCTTCAAATTCTTTAACTGTGGAAGAGTAGGGCATTAAGCTACTAAATGTCCTTTTAAAGAAGATAGGAAATTTTTTTATGTTGATGAAAAGAAGGAAATTTATAAAAAGTCCGAGACATCGTATATAGGATGACAAAGATAAGAATTATTTCACAATGAAATCTCATTTATCAAAGGATGAAGGAGGAAATGATTGAAATGATGAAGTGTTATTCTTGGCCACCAAGGAGAAAGAAAATGCTAGATCTGAAGGACAAATACTTCTCTACATGCTCTAGAAGAATCTTGATTCCGTATCATTGATTATGGCTTCTCAAAACACTATTGGAGATAAAAGAGTATTTGTGCATCTTGAAAACTTTGATGGAGGGTTAGTTTCATTTTCTGAAAAAAGATTAGAACCTATTTATGGTAAAGGAATTATTTCAATTGATAATAAGCATAAAGCCATGGATTTCTAATATGTGAAAGGATTGAGGCAAAGCCTTTTGAGTGTCAGTCAACTATGTAATAGGGGTTTTCAAGTCAATTTCCTTAAATGAATATGTTAGATTAGAAATGAGTCTAGGAGACTTATTGTAAAGGAATAAGAAATGGAAGCATTTCTTATCTCAAAAAGAACAATGGAGGAAAATGTTCATTAGCACTAAAGAATGAATATTGGCTTTGACATAAGAGGATGAGACATATTAACTTTGACAATGTTGTAAATATTAGTTTTCAATTCTTGTACGATACATGCCAAGATTTACTAGACCCGTTAATGCTATGTGAAGAGAATGTTAGTTTGGAAAGCAAACCCAAAAATATTAAAAAACAAGGAGTATTCAACTATAAGACCTTTGGAACTGATACACATAGATGTATGCAGACTAACTAGAATAAGACCACTTAATGGTGAAAGGTACTTCATGTTAATTATTAATGATAATACAATGACATGGGTAACATTCTTAAAAGACAAAATTGAGGCCCTAGATAGATTTAAAATTATACAATGCAGTGCCACTCCCACCCTCTCATGGTAAGGAGAAAGTGTAAAGTCAATGAACACATTACCATCATATGATCGATCAAACAAAGACCATGACCATGATTAGAAATTGTATCTATTACCAACATGTAATTGTAATGGAGGAGATCAATCAAAGCAAATACGATAGTGGAAAGACAAGATATTGATGTAGTCTAGAAAACATCGATTAATGTTAATGCACAAAGATAAGGATTGTGAACAATACTAATGATGGATAGAAATTATCCTTACCAAGGATGATGTAGTAGATCAATGGATAGATATAATATCAATCTTAAGTTATGAAGGATATCATCTATGCAATCCGACAACTCCCATATTCTCATCGATATATTGATTATCGATAAGGACATAATATGATGTTATTGATAAAGTAAGTAAACTAATCAACTATGTAATTAGGTTAAAACCATATCAAATTAAGCACTGAGAGACACGGTAAATTTTAATTATCATCGATCAAGACAATATTATGAAAGGTGGGTTGTCCAAAAAATTGTTTGATGATTAGTAACATTGACTAATCAAGATTGTTATAGATAATTAGGAAACAAGGATGATTGATATCATTATTATTATATAATAAAAATTAATATGCTAAATCAAATATGTTATTGAGTGACATGATTTAGGAAGTGACTACTATAATAATAAGATGGATTGGTTATTACTGTGAAGGGGTGTGATCCCTTTGGAAGATATAAATCAAGATAAGTTAAACCTTGTAATGAGACTCTTAAGGATGGGATCTCAACCTCTAAAGGTAGAACAACTTATGCTCCATAAACCAAAGAAAATGGTGTAGCTCCTGTTGGTGTTCAAATACTTGTTCTGTAGGCCCACAATGCCGATTTTATTTGTATGTGCCAATCTCTTCCTGATTTGTCAATCAATCTTTTCAATATTTTGAGGATATTCTTATTTCTAGCTTCATCTTGTCCATTTCCTTGAGGACAGTAAATGGAGGAAGAATGGTGTTTTATATGGAAGGTCTCACATAATTCATCCACATCTTTATTCTTGAATTGTTTCCCATTGTCAGTGATAATGGCATGAGGAATACCATATCTACAAATGATGTGATTGAGAATAAACATAGAGATATGTTTTCCCATTGTAGTTGTCAAAGGCACGACCTCTACCCATTTTGTAAAATATTCTGTTGCAATGATGATGTATTTGTGACCATTGGAAGAAGGTGGGTAAATCATTCCAATACGATCAAATCCCCATTGGTAAAATGGCCATGGTATAATGAATGGGTGTAACTCTTGTGCGGGAACATGAATCATGTATCCATGATATTGGCATTTTGAACACAATTTAACAAAGTGGCAAGTATATTTTTCTAACGTTTTCTAAAATACCCCATACGAAGGATTTTATTAGATAGGTTTAACCCACTTGAATGAGACCCACAAATACCCTCATGAACGTCTCTTAAAGATAACTTTGATTCCTTGTCCTCTAGACACCTAAGTAGCATTCTATCAAGACCTTTGTGATACAATGTGTCAGATAGGATAGTGTAACGAGCCGCTCGGTGTATAAAGTGTCATTTTTGGGCATGGGTTTGGTCAAAAGGTAAAACTTGGTCTTTTGAATAGGTATAAATGGGTCTATACCAAGGTGAGTCATATCTATTTAAAAGCAAAATGACTTGAGTTTCAGGGAGGTCAAAATCCGGTTTCACCAACTCTTCCACCAAGAATTCGTACCTAGCATTCTGATCAGGGATTTGAATTAAAGAAGCCAAAGTAGCCATAACATCTACTGCTCTATTCTTATCCCTTGGGATTTGCTCAAATGTGATCAAGACAAAATATTTATTCCATTCGTCTACCATTTTTTATATGGAATCAATTTTTCATCCTTAGTTTGATACTCATCATTAATTTTATTAATGACCAATTGTGAATCCCCATATACTTGCAGTTATGTGACGTTCCGTTCTAAAGCCATTGTTATGCCTATGACTAAAGCTTCGTATTTTACAATGTTGTTGGTGCATGGGAACAAAAGTTTGTAAGACTTAGGAATGGTGTATCCTTGGGTCGTAATCAATAGAATTCTGGCTCTTGAACCATGCTGAGTGTAGGATCCATCAAAATATAATTTCCATGCTTTGGCTTCCACATTGACTATCTCTGCATCTGGAAATTCTACTTGAATAAGATGAGTAAAAGCTAAAGGATTTTCAACTAATTGATCAGCTATGACTTGTCCTTTGATAGATTTTTGGTCCAAATAATCAATGTCAAATTCACTTAATATCATCACCCATTTAGCAATTCTTCCTATAAGGGCCATTTTGCTAAGAAAATACTTTAATGGATCAATCTTGGAAATCAAATTAACCTTGTGCATCAACATGTAATGTTGTAGTATTTTGGAGGCAAAAACTACCGCTAGACAAGCCCACTCCATGAAGCTATAGTTCAACTCATACTTGATCAAGGTTCTGCTTAAGTAATAAATGATTCTTTCTTTACCTTCATCATCCTCTTGTGCCAATAAAACCCCTAAATATCTCTCCGTTGATGAAATATATGATAGTAAGGGGTTTCCTTTGATGTGAGGCATCAAAATGGGGAGATTTACCAAGTATGTCTTCAATAGGGTAAAATATTATTCACACTCATCATCCCACTTAAAAATGGTATCCTTATGTAGCAATCGGGTAAAAGAGTGACACTTTTCCGCTAATTGAGAGATGAATCTTCTAATAGATTGAAGTCTTCCTTGGAGTGACCTCATTTGAATAAGATAGATAGATGGTCTTTTATTTCATGTGATTTTGCTAAGATATCATCCACATAATCTTCTAAGAAAGTATGCATCATGTCATGAAAGATAGTTGTCATTGCCCTTTGATAGGTTGCTCTGATATTTTTGAGGCCGAAGGGCATAACATTCCAAAAAAAAGTATGCCAAGGGAAAGTGAAAGCAGTCTTTTCTTGATCCTCAGGTGTAATTCTAATATGATTGTAGCCACTAAATCCATCCATCAATGAAAACATGGAATGTCTTGCCGTTAAATCCACTATAGCATCAATGCTAGGCAATGGAAAATCATCCTTTGGGAAAGCAAGGTTAAGATCTGTAAAATCCATGTATAATCAAATGAATTTGTCATGTTAAGTAACATGTAAAATATTGGAAATCCATTTTTCATAAGCCACGACTCTTATGAAGCCAACTTTGAGTAACTTTTCCAATTTTGCCTTAACCAATAAAGCCACATGGGGATGCATTTTTCTCAACTTTTGCTTCACAGGTTTTATGCTGGGCCTCACATTAAGGTGGTGCATTATGAAACTTGGATCCAATCCTAGCATGTCTGCATATGACCATGCAAATTTGATTTGCTTTGCTTGAAATAATTTGATGAAATCCTTCCTTTCTGTTGGAGTCAATGATGCTGCTAAATGAATTAATTTAGGTTTCAGTTCGGTGTCAATGTTGACCTTTTCTATTGGCTCAGTGAGGATAGGAGATCTCTCATCTTAATGTTCAGGTAAAGTATTCGATATCTCTTCCTTATGTGCCACAATTAGGTTTTCACCTTTGGAAACATCCATTATTTTTACTTTTTGGGGGTCTAGTATTGCCACATGGTGGCTTTCTCCACTAGAGCTTTTCATTTTTTTACTTTTTTTTTTTCAATTTTATCTTGTGGATTAAGAGATTGGACCCTTGCCTCCATCATCATGTTTGGATTGAATTCATTGGTGGAAGATAGCTCAACCACATTAAGGTATTGGGCCATAACATTGTCATTAGGAAAATAGAGTAGGTCATTAGGTTCGGTTAAGTCCCAATCAATAAGCTCAGGATGAATAAGGGCTAAGGAATCATTAGGAAAGTTTTAATTTGAAGGGTTCAAGGACATGACTTTGTTTGATGGTTCACACACTATATCGCTCAAGTCAATAACATGTGCTTGTTCGAGGTGTTCCATAGAAGTCAGATCAAAATTATCTTCACTAGACTCCTCCTTGATTTATATGGGAAAAAATACATGTGGATTAAATCTAATGTTTGAATCACCCCCCATGAAGGTACCCAAGGTTCACCTATCCATTGGTTGTCACTAGATGCTTGTCCTACATTTGAATCTTGAGAAACAATTGGCACATGTGTAGGACTCGACCCTTGATCCATATTGGCTTGATTTTTTGCATTAGGTATAGTAGAATAGGTATGAATGACATCTACCTCTTTGTCATGACAAAAATTTTTGGATAGGGATTCCCATTCATATTCTCCAGAGTCATCTTCACTCTTGGATTCTAACATATGTACATGCTCATAAGAATCATGCCTAGAACTTAAACCAACTTCTTTCTCTTGATACCCTATTCCTGATTTCTCATCTTTTGACCTCCAAGGAGGTTGGATAGGTTCTAGAAAGCCTTTATTTCTGATTCCTAAGGGTCCTCTTCCCTTGTACCCCATCTTTTGCATTATTTGAAATCCCTTGCCATATTAATCAGTTTGGATGGTGACATGTTGCACTCTTTCAACGAGATTATTTGAATTATCCTCATCTTTATTAAGCCATTGTAAAACTTAATTATATTCCTTTTCCATGGATGATTGATCACTCTCTCTTACAAAATGAGAGTTGTATTTTTGAGGTGGATGAGAATCTGAAGGTTTCCCATGTGTCTTTGGGGAAGTTGGTAAATCAAATAGGGAAACAAAATATTCTCCCACTCCTTTTGAATTTTGTTTTTCAAATTTATGCATCATCTCACTCATATTTTGATAGTTGTCCTTTTTTGTTTGTGTTGGAAATTTGACTCCCAGGGAGTATATGACTTATTTTGTGTTGTCATTATGGAAACAAAGTTGTATGAAGTTTTGACTTGAAACTTTGAAGTGGAAATTGACTAAGTATAGAAGACAAGACAGAACAGAGATATACAGATGATCAGAGCACCATCGCACGTGCGTATGACCAATTTAGACTAAGCGCCTTCAGACATAATCTCTATGATATGTTTTCATGCTTACCCTATACACACATGGTACAAAATGTTAGTATGGATAAGTTACAGAAATAACAAGTACACTAGAAGTCTAGAAAATAGAGTATGAAGCTGACTTCAGTTTTTTGATTAGCGTGTAATATTTTGTTTTGTAAAGGCTAAGTGCCTATTTTAATAAGTTTTTAATCATGTATTAAACATTATTGTAGACACGCTTAAGCCAATTTGTTTGGAAGCATTGTGAATGTTGTTTTTAGGCTGACTAAGGTCTTGTTTATGGCCGCGTCTATTCAGGCATGAACATACATATATAACATACAAAGTTGTATTAGGGTGTCATTGAAATATGTAGAATAAAAATATAAAGGAACATGATAAGATGTCAAAATGAGATAAAGATCTTTAAGAGTATAAGAGCATCAACGCATAACCAGAAATGATCAGACAATTGTGTCACATACAACAGTTCACTTTTGGATATAGTGTATATCTATTATCAAGGAGGTTGTAGCCTCCATCCTATTGAGTAGTGAGCTTCTTGGATAGTGAGTCCTCACCCCTAACAAGGTTATTTGTAAAATACTCCTAACAGGGTCAGACCCTTAACTAGGTCATTGTACTTGCATTGTAAAGACTACTCCTAACAGGGCAAAGGTGTTAGAATAGTCCCAAAGGATAAATGAGAGGGGGGGGGGTGAATCAGGTATCAGTAACTTTAATTATTTTTTAATTCCTTAACTTCATAATAAAAAAAGTAAATGCTTAATCATATTACACAGTACACAACAGACAATTTGATTACGGGGAAACCAAATGGTAAAACCCCCGGTGGGAATTAACACCCACAATGAACTATACTGTTTATAGTAATCCCTGTTAGAAGATATTTCAACCCTATTAGGAGTTTTACTTTACAATGCAATAAGTATAGTGACCTGGTTAAGGGTCGGACCCTGTTAGGAGTCTTTTACAAATAACTCTCTTAGGGGTGGTGGACTCACTGTCCAAAAGCTCACTGCTTCAATGGTGAAGGCTACAACCTCCTGTATAACAGATATGCACTATATTTGATGATGAACTGTAGAGTAGACCTACTATCTTGATTATTTCTAGTGTATTAAAATATTTCACTTCTTCTTATAGACTCTTGATGAATGAACCACATCTGATATTCTGCTCTGTACATCTTTTGTCTCTTTTCATATCATTCACACTTAGCATATCAAAAATGTCTTGATACACGTATCTTCCTCAAAGTATGAGATAATGGGACCTAAAAGAAAACTCTTCATAACATCCTTTTTGGTTCTACTTAGCATGCAAGCATAATTACAACCACGCAAGTATAAACTGAATAGACATGACGCTTCACTAAGTCGGCCTCACCACTTTATCTCTAACTTTGCAATCTTCTTGAAACATGTTTGGCGCCTTTAGATAACTATCATCAACTCATAACTAATAATGAATATACACATGCATATCCTAAAGATAGGCACAAATCAAGAAACACGTTACATACATTGGCTCTAAACAGATACTCTTCCAGAACTGTAACTGCCACTAACAAAATTACACAACTTGTCTTAAACATCATATCTAGATCTACGTGTATGAACATACCATAATAAACATGTCAACAACACGTATCTAACCACGTAAGTATTCATGTCATCATTCTGATAAGTACATACATAAGTACTACTATGTATTATATGTTTTCATCAATGACAAACATACAATCAATCAACTGAACAGAAACAAATCTCCAACAATCTCCCCCTTTGAGATTGCTGGCAACATATGATATTAAAAACATCCTTTGTTCATGGTGTCCTCTTTCTTTTTACAATATTCTCAATATCCTCATCAAAGATTTCTCTACACTGCTTCAGTTCTTTATACTCCCCCAGAGTATATGCTCCCCCTTACTATATACTCCCCCTTTGACATCAATGGAAAAGGGAGCCATAGATCTTTAGGCACAGGTACTACTCTAGAAGTAGAGTAGTCAACCATTCATCAGTCACTTAATGACTGATGTTCTTGTTGCTTTTCTAAAAATACTTAGGAGAGGGAATTACTCCCAAATTCTCCCTCAGATACTCAAAAGTATCCTTTGATAAGGGCTTTGTGAAAATATCTACCTACTGTTCTTTGGTGCTCACATAGTCCAATTTCACTTCTTTGTCTGCAACCTTTTCTCTTAAAAAATGGTACTTGATCTCTATGTGTTTTGTCTTTGCGTGCATCACAGGGTTCTTAGACATGTTGATAGTGCTAGTGTTATCACAATGAATAACAAATGGATAATCAACCTGAATGCCAAAGTATTTAACCATCTGCTTGATCCAAACCATGGTTGAACAATTCAGTGCTGCTATAATATATTTAGCTTCTGCTGTTGACTAAGAAATACAATTCTACTTCTTACTTATCCAAGAAACCAACATGTCTCTAAGAAATACTACTCCTCCTGAAGTGCTCTTCCTATCATCAATACAACCTACCCAATCTACATCTATATACACATGAAGTTGTACATTCTCTAATTTAGGATACCATAAACCATAGTCTATAGTTCCCTTTAGATATCTGAACATCCTCTTGATTTCTATTAGGTGATTCTGCTTGGGTTCAGCTGCAAATCTTCCAACAATGCCAACTACATTAGATATGTCA
>MU227289.1:1038910-1057472 GCA_018584345.1 Thuja plicata
CAAGTCTCTCATACCAAGCTCTTGGGGCCTGTTTAAGACCATAGAGTGCTTTCTTCAATCTGCATACCATGTTTGGTTTATCTGAAAGATTAAATCCTTTAGGTTGTTCTATGTAGACTTCTTCCTTGAAGTCACCATTCAGAAAAGCTGACTTTACATCCATTTGATAAAATTTAAAGTCTTTGAATGTTGCATAGGCCAAGAACAATTTAATGGCTTCCAGTCTGCTCACTGGGGCAAATGTATCAGTGTAGTCTATTCCTTCTCTCTGCGCATATCCTTTACATACCAATATTACTTTGTTTCTAACTATTGTACCATCTTCATTCATCTTGTTTCTGAATACCCACTTTGTTTGAATCACATTTTTGTCACTGGGGCTAGGGACCAATTCCCATGTATCATTCTTAATTATCTGATCTAATTCTTCTTTCATTGCATTCTTCCAATTAGAATCATTACAAGAATCTTCAACACCTAAAGGTTCAATCTATGAAAGTAAACATACCTCTTCATCCATTGCTAGACTTTTTGCTTTTGATCTGGTCAAAACACTGCTGCTCTGATCTCCAATGATATCATCTTTAGAGTGGTATCTATATGTGAATTTTGAAAGTTTAGGTGTGACTTCTTCTTCTGTAATCTGTGATTATTCCCTGCTTGATTTAGGGTCATTACATGAAACATCAATGCAATCAAACATTTCTTCAATAATAGTATCTTTGTTGCTAGGCCTAGGTTCATCTTCAATCATAGGTGCATATTCATAGTATCTCTCTTGAACCATAAATTTATCATCAATTTTTACATGAGTGCTTTCAATTATCTTTTTCAATCTCAAATTGAAACATCTATATGCTTTGATTTTTGTAGAGTAACCAAGGAAAATACCTTCATCACTTCTGGCATCAAACTTACCAACACCATCATCTCTCTTGATGTAGCACTTGCTGCCAAAGATTATGAAATAATTCACTATAGGTACATTACCAAACCAATGTTCATAGGGTGTCTTATCTACACCTAGCCTCAATTGAGTTTTGTTGATAGTATAGACTGCTGTATTCACTGCATCTCTCCAATATGTGTGCACAACTTTTCCTTCAATCATCATAGTGCGCGCTGTATCAAGTATAATCCTATTCCTCCTTTCTGCAATTCCATTCTGCTGAGGGGTTCTAGGAGGACTTAACTATATTTTTATTCCATGTTCTTCATAATAGTCATAAAACTGATCAGAGGTGAACTCTTCTCCTCTATCTAATCTTAGACATTTCAGTTTTAATCCAGATTCATTCTCAACCTTAGCTTAGAATATTGTGAACTTCTCAAAGGCTTCAGATTTATTCTTTAAGAATGCAACCCACATCATCCTAGAAAAATCATCAACAAATAAAATGAAATACCTTTCTCCATAGTATGATCTTGTTTGGGTAGGACCACACAAATTTGTATGCACTAGGTCCAATTTGTTTTCAGCTGAGTTCTGCTTGCTTCTGAAGGAACTCCTTACATGCTTTCCCATAACACATTCCCTGCATATTATGTCAACTGGTCTTGCAATACTAGGAAGGTCTCTGACTGCCTTGACATTACTTATATTTACTGTGTTATCAAAATTGATATGACATAGTCTCTTGTGCCATAACCAACTATTATCCACTTTTGCAACAAAACAACTTACATCAGAATTGAGCTGAAAAACATTACCTTTTGTTTTGGAGCCTGCCGTAATCATGTCTCCATCCTTGTTGTTAATTACTAATTTTTTTCTCTGAACTCTAAATGATAACCTTTTTCAAGTAGTTGTCCAACACTTGGCAAGTTATGATGTAATCCATCAACATATAGAACATCATCTGTCTTGTTCTTTCCATCCAAGGTCAGAGAACCTCTGCCTATGATAGGTTTAGGAATGTTACCTCCAAATCTAACCATACCACCTTTGTATTTGTCTAAATGAACAAACCTGTCTTTGTCACCTATCATATGATGAGAGCATCCACTATCAATGATCCAATCAATTTTGATGTCAGCTTTGCAAATTAGGGCTAACTCTTGTTCTTCCTTTTCATCTGCAATGTCCATTTCCTCGAGCAACCTTTCCATGTCTCTAAGGGAAACAAATCTGATTTCATCTTCTCCTGAATCTTCATCAGTTACACCTTCTTCAACATGATAACATTCCTTCTTATATTTAGGTTTGTAATCAGATCTGAACTTCTTGACTCTTGTAGGACACTTAGATGCAAAGTGACCAATCTTGTTGCATGAAAAACATTTGAATGGAAGCTGTCCTTCATATTTTACTTTTTGTTTCTTTTCTCTTTTAGAAATCATAGCAATGATTTCTTCTAGTTCTTCATCAACTTCTTCTTTCTCACTATGACTGGAGATGTGTAAGGATTTCTTACCATGGACCGAGGATTTGAAAGCTGTTTCACTTTTAGTTTCAGTCTTCAATCTTGATATCTCAAATGCAGAGATTTTTCTAATCAAAGTCTCTCTCTTGAATTCTTGTGAGAATTTCATGGTTTCCTCTAGAATAATTATTTTGTTTTCATAGTCCGATGTTAAAGTAGTTAGCAACTTGTCCATTATGACTTCTTCTGATATTTCTCCACCATTGTTTCTGATTCCATAGACTGCTTCATTTATCCTTTGATTGTAGGCTCTAATGTTCTCTTCAGGTAACATCTCAAGACTATTGTATTTATTTTTCCATGTCTTCTTACACACATTCTTTGCTTGAATATCTCCTTCAAACATATCTTCTAAATACTTCCATATGGTATATGCTCTGTCAATTTTCTTGATCTCAGAAAATTCACTATCGGATAAGGAACTAATTAGGGCTTCTTTAACAATTTCATTATTGGTAAATGTTTCCTTTTGTCTATTAGTAGCATCATCCTTTGCAAGGTCTTTCAAAGATGGAATTACAACTTCTTGCAGTGTAGCAATTTCAAAGATCCCAAAGCCAACACACTGTAGATGTGTTACATTTTGTTTTTCCAATCTAGATAATTTTCTCCATTGAACTTAGGGATCTCTTTTTTGAAGTAAGACATTTGATCTACCTTAAGATGTTAGGCTTCTTCTCCAAGGCACTTGGATCTGATACCAATTGTTAGAATAGTCCCAAAGGATAACTAAGAGGTGGGGGGGGGGGGGGGAATCAATTATCAGTAACTTTAATTATTTTTTACTTCCTTNGGGGGGGGGGGGGTGAATCAATTATCAGTAACTTTAATTATTTTTTACTTCCTTAACTTCAGAATACAAAAAGTAAATGCTTAATCAGATTATACAGTACACAACACACAATTTGATTATGGGGAAATCGAATGGTAAAAACCCTGGTGGGAATTAACACCCACAATGAACTATACTTGTTTATAGTAATCCCTGTTAGAAGATTTTTCAACCCTGTTAGGAGTTGTACTTTACAAAGCAATAAGTATAGTGACCTGGTTAAGGGTCAGACCCTGTTAGGAGTCTTTTACAAATAACCCTATTAGGGGTGGTGGACTCACTATCCAAAAGCTCACTGCTTCAATGGTGAAGGCTACAACCTTCTGTATAACAGATATGCACTATATCTAATGATAAACTATAGAGTAGACCTATTGTCTTGATTGGTTCCACTGTATTACAATCTTTCACTTCTTCACACAGACTCTTGATGAATGAACCACATCTGATATAATGCTCTGTACATCTTCTGTCTCTTTTCGTATCATTCACACTTAGCATATCACAAATGTCTTTCTATAAGTATCTTCCTCAAATTATGAGATCATAGGACCTGTAAGACAACTCTTCATAACATCCTTGTCGACTCTACTAAGAATGCAAGCATAATTACAACCGCACAAGTATAAACTGAACAGACGCGACGCTTCACTAAGTCGGCCTCACCAATTTATCTCTAACTTTGTAATCTTCTTGAAACATGTTTGGCACCTTTAGGTAACTATCATCAACTCATAAATAATCATGAATATACACACGTATATCCTGAAGATAGGTGCAACTCAAGAAACACATTACATACGCTGGCTTTGAATAGATACTCTTCCAGAACTGTAACTGCCACTAACAAAATTACACAACTTGACTGAAACATCATATCTAGATCTGCATGTATGAACATAACATAATAAACATTTCAACAACACGTATCTAACCATGAAAATATTCATGTCATCATTCTGATAAGTACATATAGAATTACTACTGTGTATTATATGTTGTCATCAATAACAAACATACAATCAAACAACTAAACAGAAACAAATCTCCAACAAAAGGAACTTTAACAGGTTCATTATACTAGTGCAATATTTGTGGGTACTAATTCCCACCAAGGTTTTCCTCTGATCAAGGTTTCCTCGTAATCATATCATGTGTTATGTGTTCTTGTGTTAAGCTTCAATTGATATATATTTGATTTATGTTTAAAGTTGCTAAAATAGAATAAATAGACAAACACTGATTCACCCCCCCCTCTCAGTGTTTCTAACAATTGGTATCAGAGCTTTGGTCCTCTAAAATAAAGTTTAACCACTTGAGGAGATCATGGATTCAGCAGAAGCAAAACATCTGAAAAAGAATGTTGAAGCAACCCTTGAAGATCTAGATAGATCTGAGAAAGAAAATGAGGAACTTAAACTAAAAGTTGATGGCTCACAAATGCTTATCAAAAAGTTAAGAAAAGATTTGAAAGATTGCTCTACGAATGATTTGGGTAAAATGGTCAAGAAACTGAATGAAGAAAACATGTCTTTAAAGGATAAGATAGAAGAATTTAATGACCAGTTAACTGATAGCCTAACAGCTATAGAAGAGAAGAACAAATAAAATAAATAGTTAGATGAAGAGCTCATGCAAGATAATATGAAAATCTTGGAGTTGGAAAACATCAAGAATAAAATTGAAGCTAAATTATCAGGAGCAAAAGATAAGATTGATAAAATACACACAAGTTCTGATCTAATTCAATCACAAATTTATGCACAAAAGCTAAAAGGTGATACCACTGGTATGGGATACATTGTAGCTCAAATTGAAATCAATTCAATACAAGAAAGGAAGAAATCACAAGAGACATCCACTGAAGCAAATAATATTACAGAGGTTAAAACTGAACCACCTAAAGATGAACTCAAGAAAGTTAATAGAACTTATTATGCTTGTAACAAGCATGGACACTTGGCAAGAGATTGTAAAGAAGTAAGACCTTTTAATGGTTATTGTTACTCCTGTAACAAGTTTTTTCACAAGGCTATTCATTGCAGGACAAATCAAAGAAATCAGTCACAACTGAACCAAAGGAATCAAACTCAACATAATAAAAAAAATCAACCTCAAAGAAACTTGCAGAACATTACATGTCAGATATGTAATCACAATGGATACACAGATAAATAATGCAGCATGATGAAGAATAACATCAGACCTCCTATCATCTGTCACTCATGTGGAAAATCTAGACACATCTCAAAGTTTTGCAGGTCAAGAACACAAAGACAAGAAAATCCTAAAAAGTCTTTATTTGAAGAATTAGGAGAAGTTAAGTTTGTACAAGCCAAAGCTGATTCAGATAAAATACGGGTTAAAGTAAAGAAGGATAATTAAGAGAACAAGGTAGTAGATGCATCCTTAGTGGATGTACCTTCTACTTTTGGATAGTTGACCCTCATGGTCTTAGGGGGAGCTATTCTAGCTCTGAACCCCTGCGTGGATGGTATACTCACCTCTGAGTATGCACCTTTGAATTCATGTTAGTGATAACAAGAGAATGCAATATGCATTCACACATTGTCTACACTACATTTTGAATAAATTTTGAAAGTCTCAGTGAAAGCACGTACGATATTAAATGCAAAAAAACTTTATATAAATTGGTGGATTGATTGATTATTCTCTTTGTTTACATCTGAGATCATAAAATTTGTAGAGCACAGGAGCACTAAGCATCAACATTCAGAGGTATCAGTTTGATCAGTTGGTGAACATATTGCAAGTTGAAATGGAACCCTAGCAGTCACGTCATTTCAAATTGCCATGAAACCCTATTTATCCAAGCAACAAGTAAGTATGGCCACTCCAATTGTTTTCAACATTGCTAAAAGGAAAAGATTTGTGTTGAAGAAGCATCCCTTCAAGTCTATACTAGATGATGTAGAAGGAGCATTTTCTAAGACTCCGCTAGGAGTCATGCATGTAGAAGACATTCGTGCGTACATATACTATAAAAAGGAAATGGTTGGAGATAACAGTATTGCTATTCTCATGGCCTCAATGATGAAACTAGACTATTCATTCAAGGATGAATACGCGCATCTCACTGATAATTGTAGAAGTTGAGAAATCCAACTTTATAGCTTGCCAAGAACACCTGCATGAAAAATACCTGTTGCAAAGAATGAAGCTAACGACAGAAAAAATAGAAACCCTTATGTGCTCAAAAAGTGAGAGCTCAAATGTATTCTGAGAGTGCAAAAAAAAAATACAAGCATTCGACCTTAAAGGTGAATGAAACCCTAAAAAAGGAAAAAAGGCTAACCTAAGAGAAAGCTTAAGTGAAAAATAGAGTACGACAAACTTAATAATTAATATCAACATGATATAATTAATAAGTGAGGAAAATTATGTACTCTAACACCCCCCCTTAAGCAAAGCTCAGGAGGTAAGCTAACCTAGCACAGCTATGAAAGCAAGAAATGGGTCCTGGCAACAAGGCCTAATCAGGTACCCAATACAAGGAAATCTCTGTGAACCGGAGATAAAGGAGAAAACCTAGTGGGAAAAACTCCTCTCCAAAAAGAGATATAAAAGCAAGCAAAAGACAAAGGATGACTTCAAGAGACTCTCTCAAATCCATGAGTATAATGCATGCTACCAAACCCCCGTGAGAGAGGGTCGAGGCTCCAAAGCCCCCCAGAATGAAAGAACCCCTGGATCAATGAACAAAGCACCATGACTCCAATACAAAGGAGTGAAAGGAAGTGAGCATTGAAGAGGTGACCTCAAAAGATGAGGTGTCACTGGAAGGCTGAGCTAATGCTCAAAAGAGAAGACACAAGGATCCTGAAATGGAATACCTAATGCAAGTGGTATGACAGGTGTGCTGACACTGTCATGAGAGAGGAGATGAGTGTCCTCTATAGAATCCTCAACAACTACACATGGTGGCTTGATGAATGGAGCTGGAGGGTCTAGTAGTGCTGAAGAAGAGTCCTACTAAAGAGAAAGAACCTCAATAAGATATGGTGTGGCAGTCACAGCAGTGGTCTTAGGAACAACACAGAGGTTCAAGTGACCTGACTGCACCACATGATGCTCTCGCGGAAGAGGAGAGCTGAGCTCTGATAATGGAGATGGTGGACCAAAATGTGTGAAGGTGTAGAGACGGGTAGAATGATCAAATATCCCTATAGAAAAAATGCCACCTGTCACACTATCCTGAATTAAGACCAAATCTGGCATGAACTCAACTGTCTTCCTGGATCCACTATGTGTAATCTGGTAAATCGAGAGAAGGTTTGCAGATAGAGATGGAACATACAATACATCATTGAATGTGCCATCCTGAATGCGTATAAAACCTTTCCCACAGACTGGCATAACAGTGTTATTCCCCATGAGAATGTGGGGAATAGGAGAAGCCTCAATGGAAGAGAAGATCTCCGGAGAAGATGCCATATGGTGAGAAGTCCCTGAATCCAGTATCCAAGGGACCTGTGAAGGGGATGCAACGAAAGCCCGTAATGCATGACCCTATCCAAAATCTTGTCTAGATGTCGAAGATGAGGTAGTAGACTAAAAATCAGACCCCTGTGAGGTGGAAGAGGATGGAGAGGAAATAGTACTCTTCTAAAGACGAGCTTGCAAATCTGCAATCTATTTCTCATATCCATCAAATCTCTTTTGGAAACACTGGGACTCATCATGGGGCCCCTTCTGAAAATAGGAACAAGTAGGGTTCTGAGTCTTCTATTTCTCCTTCTTAGAAGAAGATGGTGGGCCAGTAGAGTGATAAGAAGAGGAATCAGATATTGGCTGTGGATTTGGCTTCTGTGTATTCTGAGATGACCTGGAAAGCAATGCCTGTGACTGTTAACCTGTAAGAGAATCCATCTGATTGAGCTTGGACTGCTCACGAGTTAACCTATCACAGAAGGTCTCAAAAGAGGGCATAACATGTCGTGCACCTAGTGCATCCATAGTGGAGTAGAAGGTAGAAGTGAAAATTTGATAAGGGCCACACAGCTTCAAGAGTATCAGAAAGATACACTCATCATCTGACTTCGTCTTTCCAGCAACCTGTAAAATAGATTGAAGAGACTTGAACTTCATCAGGAAGTTCTCAATGCTGGTGAATGATTCAGGTACCAAGGAGGTGAACTCTGCATCAATCTGGAGAATCCTGAACTGATTCATGGTGCCAAACAAGGTGGAGAACTTGTCCCACATATCCCTGGGTGTGGTCAGACCATCCAGGTGAAACAACAACCCATCTGAAATGTTTAGGGCAATGAGGCCCATTGCCTCATCCATCCTGTTCCTGTGCATAAGAGCCTCATAAAGCCTCGGTAGAACAGGCTGAGCCACATCCAGGCAGGACCATAAACCTCGTGACATGAGGAGTCTGGTCATTTGTGGCTTCCATGTGTGGTAGTTATGTGGAGTCAGAAAGGCAATGGATGTGTTTGAAATTGGGAGAATAAGATGAAAGTAGAAGGGTCTCTCTGAATTGAAAATGTAGAAAGAAATATACACCCCCCACAAGCTATCAAACTAACTCCCGTACACCACAAAATGAAGCAAAAAATACAAAGAACCAGAGAAAAACCTGAGTTTCCAAAGTAGAACAAGAGCACAAAAGAAGGTGCACCTTTGACAGCAAAATATAGAAAGAAAATAGAAAAATTAAGAAATGAGACCTAGATGAGAGTGATGGTCTTGGAAAGAGATTTTTGATGGTATATGGAAGTCAAAAATCTGAGTTCGTATGAGCCCTGTAGAGCCAAAAAGACACAGGTACCCCCAAAATGCAAGGTCACTGGAAAAATATAGTCTCGACAATAATTTTGATGGCTGTATGGCCGTCATGGGACGTCTGGCAGGCAGAGGTGGCTGGTGGGTGGCGGCACCGATGGTGGTGGCGGCCGGGCCGGGCGAGGTGGTGGTGGCGGCCAGGCAGCACGTTGGAGGCAGCGGGGTCCGGTGGCGAGCGGGCCGGGGGCGGTGTGCAAGCGGTGCGGCGGTGATGCCGGGGTGGCGCGCTCTGGCAGCCCCAAAAAACTTTTAAAATATGTGTTTTTTTAAATTTTTTTTTGTTTTTGCCTCGATTTTTGTGCTGTACGGCGCTAATAGGCCAACAAATTTCTCCAGAGTTCACTGTGACCAAATATATCAAAATTTATATGTATTTTGACTCTCTCGGGCCTTCTGAGCGTGATGGTGGAGTCTATTTTGGCTCAAACAGCTCCAAAAATAGTGCCTCCTTAGAAATGACAAAAAAACCTTAGAGAGGCTGTGGCTGTCGTCTTTGAATCATGGCTTCAAAAAAACTTAAAACCAGGCAGCAGCAGGGTGGCTCTAATACCATGTAGAAGTTGGGAAATCCAACTTCACAGCTTGCCAAGAATACCTGCATGAAAAATACCTGTTGCAAAGAATGAAGCTAACGACAAAAAAAGTAGAAACCCTTCTATGCTAAAAAAGTGAGAGCTCAAATGTATTCTGAGAGTGCAAAAAACAAATACAAGCATTCGACCTTAAAGGTGAATGAAACCCTAAAAAAGGAAAAAAGGCTAACCTAAGAGAAAGCTTAAGTGAAAAATAGAGTACGACTAACTTAATAATTAATATCAACATGATATAATTGAGGAAAACTATGTACTCTAACAATAACCCTATCTTTGAGTACTCTAATGCGCATGATTTTTATGAGCCAGAATGGATGAAAATCCTATTGAGCAGAATACATGATGACCTCTATTGGATTGGTGAAGTTCCCATCCGTATTACTGCAGACCTAATTCATGACATGACTCGACTTCCTAAGATAGGACCAGTTCTTCCAACTGGTAAAAATGTGAAAAAGTAGGTTGAACAAGCTTGTTTATCCAAAAGTGATAGGCGCGGTATGACAGTTGATCCCATTAAGGAAGATGACATAAAACTGGTCACCATGATACTAGGTTACAAATTTTAGCACACAAGAAGATTAAATATTGTATCTGTAGCTACTTTCATGACAACAATAAAATGGTGAAGGACAATACTCAGTATAATATGTGTAAGATATTGTGTGCTCAATTGATTGACAACATTCGAGCTATTAAGCATGACAAGAGAAAGATATTCAGGTTTGTCTCTTTGATCATCTATTTGTACTTCCACATTGTTGGTAAAGTTGCAAATCTTTACCTAGATAGAAGTAAACCTACCATGTCACAAATTTCACTAAAGGCTACTTCAGAGAGTAGAGTGAAGGATTCTATGGACATGGATATCAAAAATTTCAGGATTAAAATGCAGAAGAGGTTTAGGGTACCTAAGAAGATAGTTGAGAAATAAAAAGACACCATATGTTTCATGGTGGAAATAAACTGTACTTGCATGGAGGCAATTGAGCCTAGAACAAAATGGATTCACCCCCTTAGATATGAACTCGAAGAACATGTATTGGAAGGTTATGCACAAGTTCTCCTATCTGCGCCCAAGGATTCCAATGAACCTAGATTGGGTACTTATAGAGAAAAGACAAATCAAGTTGATTCTATCTTGTACAGTGCAGACAACAAGATGAAGGCATCAAGGATTACTTCAAATATCTTAAAAGTTCATGGAGTTACAAAAGAAACCTTAGACAAAGCTAGGGAAGCTAAAATTGCAAAAGAACTTGAGAAAACTCCTGTAGAAGTAAAAATGGAAATTCTGATGATATGCCTAAGAAGAAGAAAAATAAATCTGATGAAGGAACATCTGTGCCATCAACTACCATTGATCTAGAATCTTCTCCACCTTCTGTACCCAACAAGTTGACTAGAAGGAAGAAGCGAGTTCCCATAAGTCATCCATCCTCAAGGACCACAAGGAGCAAGGTAAAGAACACACAAACCCCTCTTGAGGTAGGATTCAGGCCCAGTCTAACATTCCTAAAGAATAGTATTGTTAATGAAGGCAGACTAGAATCTATCAAGAATGTCTATGATAAGTATCAAGAGATAGACAAATCAGAAATTCATTCAATGATTATATCTCATATGATTAAGCTCAAGAAGTCAGTATTGGAACTCAAGATAGTCATACCAGACAAAGTATGGAACATACTAGACATATTAAAAAGGCAAGCAATTGAAGAGTGTATGAGGATAAGAGAAGAAACATTAGATAGTCTTCTCCCTGTTTGCTCGCATGATGAGAAAGCTATACTATTGGACTTAGTAAAACCTCATCTCAGAACCAAAACTAGAACACTTAATATCATGAATAAAGAGTATGATTTGGTTAGTGAAGAGACTAAAAAAGATTTTGAGCGGGTGTTTTTGGATAGACATATGTATCCATCAATGACACCTACAACTATGAAAACTCAAGTTCCTCCCAAATAGGTTACAGAACCAGTAATTCAAGGTGCACATATGATAGGTCCATAGGTTTCAGTGCCCAAGATCACATCACCTTCTGATATAGCCAAATATTTAGAAGAAACTATTGCAATTGATGATGTCAAGATATCCATGACCGCTTCTAAAAATGACATGGACAAAATTGAAAAAGCATTTGTAAGCACTGAAGAGACAAAGGAGGTATGCGCTGATGACACATCTTTACAACAAGATGAAGTTCCCTCTAAAGATTTAATAGATTTGAATAAAGAGGAAGAAAATCAAACTAATGAGACACCAATCATGGAGATCCCAGTAAAAAGTGAATGTATGGATACTAGTCAGAATACTACATTCACCCCATCCATTCAACCATCAACTTCATTGTTGTCAAGTTTAACTCCTGACTCATCAAGTCTAGATGCATGGGGAGAAGAAGACTTGATTAAGATTAGTGTCCTAGCCATGGAAAAAGCCAAAGAGAAACAAGTTATGAGAAACCCTCTCTTTTTGGAGTCAGTGAACATTCTGAATGACCTAGTGCCTACAGACAAGAAAGTGGCTAAAATTTAGTCAGTTGATGATGTAGATAGCATCCTAACAAGCTTCAAAGCACACTTTACAAGTTTAGTAGACTCAGCTACTAGAATTGTAGAAGATGAGTATAAAAATGAAAGATTGAAAGAACTGATAAAGAATTTTTCCTTAGATTTAAAGTCATTAAAGATTGGTCAGACAATTTTGAAAGAGTTGGCATCAAAAGGAAGAAAGGTTATAGCAAATTGCATGGACGAAGGCAAACTCACCTTTGAACATATCAAAAAGATAGAAGAGACAAATATCTTTGTTGATAACATAAGACAATCAATTGAAACATCATCCCAAGACATAAACATCTACAAAAATATCTATCAAGGTCAGATAGACAAGATAGAAAAAGATAAAATGGAGATCAGTAAGATAAGGATAAGGAAAACTCAACCGAGAAATGCACTTGCGCCCTCCTTAGCAGTTCTGGATGAGAACATTAAATAGATTGATGCAAAAATTTATGTCTATGATCAAGGACCCAACATGGATCTTAAAAAGATGGAAAAGCTTACATATGCCTTATGCACCATCTACAAACAATTGATGCACTAAAGGCATTCTGGCAGCAAGAGATCAAGAATCTGCAGATAGCTTATCCAGATGTGTACATGGAGTAAGTATCTAGAGACTTACAATTTTGACACCTTTGTCATTAATGTCAAAGGGGGAGTAAAGTATGTATGGGGAGTAGTGTATATATATGCAAATAAATATGATATAGTATATGTTAAAGGAAGATAATATACAGTTTTTGGTGTTAGTCAATTTTGAGTAACTTGGCCACATTCCTTTGTTGCCATTAATAACAAAGGGGGATATTGTTGGAAAGTTGACTCCCAAGGAGTATATGACTTATTTTGTGTTGTCATTATGGAAAAAAATTCATATGAAGTTTTGACAGCAAACTTTGAAGTGGAAATTGACTAAGTATAGAAGACAAGACAGAACATAGATATACAGATGATCAGAGCACCAACGCACGTGCGTACAACCAATTCAGACTAAGCACCTTTAGACATAAGCTCTATGATATGTTTTTATGCTTACCCTATACATGCATGGTATAGAATGTTAGTACAGATAAGTTACAGAAAGAACAAGTACACTAGCAGTCCAGAAAACATAGTATGAAGCCGACTTCAATTTTTTGATTAGTGTGTAATCTTTTGTTTTGTAAAGGATAAGCGCCTATTGTAATAAGTTTTTAATCATGTATTAAAAATTATTATAGACACACTTAATCCAATTTGTTTGGAAGCATTGTGAATGTTGTTTTTAGGCCGACTAAGGTCTTGTTTATGGTCGCGTCTATTCAGGCATGAACATACATATATAACATGCAAAGTTGTATTAGGGTGTCATTGAAATATGTAGAACATAAATATAAAGGAATATGATACGATTTCAGAATGAGATAAATCTCTTTAAGAGTACAAGAGCATCAGTGCATAATCAGAACTGATCAAACAATTGTGTCACATACAACAGTTCACTTTTGGATATAGTGTATATCTATTATCAAGGAGGTTGTAGCCTTCATCCTATTGAGCAGTGAGCTTCTTGGATAGTGAATCCTCACCCCTAATAGGGTTATTTGTAAAAGACTCCTAACAGGGTTAGACCCTTAATGAGGTCATTGTATTTGCATTGTAAAGACTGCTCCTAACAGGCCAAAGGAACTTTAACAGGTTCATTATACTAGTGCAATATTTGTGGGTACTAATTCCCACCTGGGTTTTCCTCTGATCAAGGTTTCCCCATAATCATATCATGTGTTATGTGTTCTTGTGTTAAGCTTCAATTGATATATATTTGATTTATGTTTAAAGTTTCTGAAATAGAATAAATAGACAAACATTGATTCACCCCCCCTCTCAGTGTTTCTAACAGCTTGTTCTCTTTCGTCCTTAGAAGGTCTCAAAATTTCTTCCTTTGGTGTAGAAACTTTGACTGAATTTTCATTGGAACTTTTACCCTCATAACTAACTTTCTCTTTTCCCTTAGTTGATGTAGGTAAGTTAGTTTCATTAGGACTTGAAGTAGATGTATCATTTAATGTAAAATTAGAACCTCCTTCTTTGGTTTTTTCACTGATGACACTAGGAATAACTCAACTATTATGTGGAATAATAACTCATGGAGAGGTTTCACCATATTACAATATTGAAAGGGATTTTAATCTCCTCTAATAGTTATTTGTTCACCCATGTACAAAAACTTGATACATTGATGATAGGTTGAAGTCACCACTTGCATCTCATGAATCCATGGCCTTCCCAATAAAATATTATAAGTTAATTTCATGTAAAGGAATTGAAAAATGGTATCTTTCTTGATAGGGCCCACTTGAATGGGAAAAACCACCACTCAAATTTCAATCCTTGAGTTGTTGAAACTCTCACCAAATCATAAGGAGATCTTAGAAAATGATCTTGTGAAGACTACCATTCCTGACAACCTAGATGTGGATATATTTGAAAACATGGTGGGTCATCTCATTGCAACTCATTGTTTGTCCTTTTCTGAATAGGATGACATGTCCATCAATCATTCCCAAAATATTATACTGCATATAGAGGTTTTGATACAAAAACATCATGTCAAAAGAGTCCTTATTGATGGGGGAGATGGTTTAAACATTTTCACATTGAGTATAGTCAAAGCCCCATGACTTTCCGAAGGTGTCATGGATCTAAAGAAGAAAATCACTATTAAGGCCTATGATGAAGAAGAAAGGTCTTCTAAAGGAATGGTGGTGTTTCCTATTCAAGTGGGGAAAATAAAAAAAGATACCATTTTCCAAGTTCTTGACATGAAGTTAACTTATAACATCCTTCTAGGGAGACCATGGATTCACGAAATGCAAGTGGTACCTTCAACATATCATCAATGTATCAAGTTTCTATACATGGGAGAAGAAATTACTATAAGTGGAGATGTGAATCCTTTCCAATATTGCAATATTGTTAAACCTGTGAATGAGACATTCATCCCACACAATAGTGAAGGGGCCACCCCAAGTGCTCCTAGAGAGGAAAAGAAACAATATGGTCTTAGCTCAACTTTGGTGATTAACTCAAATCAAGATAAAAATAACACATCTACATCAACTAAGGGTAAAGAGAAAGTTAGTTTTGTAGATGAAAGTAACAAGGATGTTAATTTAAGTATTTTAAATCAAGAGGAGGGAGACTCGAACCCCTCTAGGGTTGAAAATGAAGGAGTCCAAGAAACACATTATGAAAAAATGGATAAGTTGACAAATAAATTTGAGAAACAATGTAAAATCCATCAAAAGGGTGCTGGAGAATATTCTGTGTCCTTGTTTGACTTACCTCCTTCTCCAAAATCACATGGGAGGCCAACTAGTGCACATTCAAATGAAAAATATAGTGCCCATTTTGTAAGAGCAAGTGAAAATTATCTATAAGAAGAAGAGGATACCGAGGTTTTAAAATAGTTGTACAAAGAGGAGGAGGCTTCAAGTTCTCATGAAGAAAGGGTCCAAAATGTGAGTATCCAAACACATCAATATGGAAAAGGTTTTCAAATCATGAAAAAATTGGATATAAAGGAAGAGGACCTTTGGGTATAAGGATAAATGATTGCTAGAACCCACACAACCTCCTTGGAGATCTAAGGATGAAAAATAAGGAATAGGGTACCAAGAACAAGAGAGTGGTTCAAACAACTTCAAAGACTCTTATGAACACATCCACATGGTAGATTCATAAAGTGAAGATGAATCCAGTAAATATGAATGGTATTCCTTATCCGAAACTTCTTGTCATGACAAGGAGGTAGATGTAATTCATACTTAGGCTCCTACATTCAATGCAAACAAATAGCCAAGTGTTGATCAAGCCTCAAGTTCCAATGAAGGGACAAATAATTATCAAGAATAAGATTTAAGAAAAGAATAAAATGGAACTTCTTGGGTGGGTGAACTATGGGTACCTTCATGGTTAGGAGATTCAAATGTTAGGTGTAATACATATGCATTTTATCCATTAGAAATTCGAGAGGACTCAAGTGAGGACAATTTTGATCCAAGTTCTATGGAACACCTTGAGAAAGCCCATTTCATAGATTTGACAGATACAATGTATGAACCCTCTACCAAATTAATGTCCTTAAACCCCATGGATACAAATTTATCCATTGAATCTTTATCTCTTATCCATCCTGAACTAATTAATTGGGACCTGTCCGCGCCAAATGACAAACTCTCTTTTCCTAATGACAATTTTGTGGCCTTAGACCTCAATGCAGTGGAACCCTCTTTCACCAATGAATTCACTCAAACCATAACAGTGGAAGAAAAGGGAAATTCTCTCAATCCAAAATAAAAAGATAAAACAAATAAAAAAATGAAGTGGTCTAGTGGTGAAAACCACAATGTGGCAGTGCTAGACCCAAAAAAAGAAAAATTAAAGGATGTTTCCGAAGGTGAAAACCCAACTGTGGTGCTTAAGGAAGAGAGATTGTACACCTTTCTAGAGCATGAGGAAGAAAGATCTTCTATATTTATTGAACCAAAAGAGAATGTTAATATTGGCACCAATTTAGAACTACAATTTATACACCTTGTAGTTTCATTAACTTCAACTGAAAGGGAAGATTTCATCAAATTATTCAAAGAAGAGAAAGTTAATTTGCATGGTCTTATTCAGATATGCTAGGGTTAGATCCAAGTTTCATTATGCATCACCTCAATGTAAGACCATGAGTTAAGATGGTGAAACAAAATTTAAGAAAGATGCATCCTTGTATAGCCTTGCTAGTGAAAGCAGAATTGGAAAAATTGTTAAAAGTGGGTTTCATAAGGTCTATGCCTTATGCCTAATGCATATCTAATATTGTGCCAATTTCAAAGTATGATAAATCATTTAGAGTATGCACAAATTTATGAGATATCAACTTGGCATGCCCAAAGGATGACTTTCCACTATCTAGTATTGATGTTATAGTGGATTTGACGACAATACATTCTATGTTCTCCCTTATGGATGGATTTAGCGGATATAACCAAATTAAGATAGCACCAAAGGATAAAGAGAAAATAAACTTCACATGCCCTTGGGGTACATTTTTTTGGGACGTCATACCCTTTGGCCTTAAAAATACTGGAGCTACTTATCAAAGGGAAATGACCATAATTTTTCATGATATGATGCATACATTTCTTGAAGACTATGTGGATGATATCTTAGCTAAATCACATGAAGGGAAAGATCATCTACCTATATTAGAAAATATTTTTACAAGGTTGGAACAACTCAAAGTTAGGTTAAATCCCAAGAAGTGTGCATTTGGGGTGCAATCAGGAAAGTTGTTGGGTTATATAGTATCAACAAAGGGAATAGAAGTTGATCCTGAGAAAGTGTAAGCTATCATGGAAATGGATGCACCAAAGAACATAATCCAAATGATTTAATTTCAAGGAAGTTTTCAATCCATAAGAATATTTATATCTCAACTGGTGTAAAAATGCCATTCTTTCACCAGACTTTTACATTAAGACATGGTTTTCAAATGGGATGCACAGTGTGAGGAATCTTTTTCCTTATTAACGTCATATTTGGTGAATCCACCTATATTCATGCCACTCATAAAAGGAAATAATTTACTTGTAAATTTTAGAAACATATCACTCTTTAGGAGTATTATTGTCTCAAGAAGATAAAGATGGAAGGAAAAGGCAATCTAATATCTTAGTAGAACATTGGTCAAATATGAACTCAACTATAACTTAATTGAATGAGCTTCCCTCGTGGTAGTTTTTTCCTCCCAAAAGCTATGTCATTTTATGTTGGTGCACAAAGTTAATATTATTTCTAAAATTGATCCTTTAAAGTATCTACTTAGCAAAACAACTCTCATAGGAAGATTGGCCAAATGGGTTATGGTTTTGAGTGAGTTCGATATAGAGTATGTGGATAGAAAATCCATCAAGGGACAAGTGATAACAGATCAATGGGAGGAGTCTCCATTAGTTGATAATCATGCTATTCAAGTGGAATTTCCATATTAAAAAATAATTAATGTGGAGGAAAAAACATGGAAACTCTATTTTGATGGATCTTACACCCAACATGAATTGGGGGAAAGCATTCTCTTGATTACTCCTCAAGGTTACACAATTCCAGAGTCATACAAACTTATTTTTTCATGCACCAAAAATATTGCAGAATATGAATCCCTAGTCATAGGTATCAAAATGGCTTTAGAGTGGACAGTAACAGAACTACAAGTGTATGGGGATTCTCAACTAGTCATTTTTAGTAATAAATGAGAGCGGGGGAGGGGGGTGGGGTGAATCAGTGGCTTCAAAAAATTTTCTT
>MU227289.1:1058004-1068426 GCA_018584345.1 Thuja plicata
AACCTTTTTGGCACTCCTTGGGATGTACCTCAATATATAGAAGACTGTTAAGTCCTGCTCTGTTAAGAGACTTGATGCTTCAATGGTTAAAATGAAACACAATGACCTGTTTCTAATGCAACTTGAATTGTAGATTTTCAAATCTATTTAAGTACATTACCTCTCTGATCAATGTATCAATTCAATTCTTTGTGCTCCACACTTTCTGCTTTGTGATTCTATGCTTCACTGTTCATCGGTGTCTGCAGAATTCTTTAGCTCTTCTTCATCTTGATTGATTAGGACTGCATGAAGTTATCCTTCATCAATTTCTTTTTAAAATCCTCTTATTATTCACCCTTGTTCATGTGATGATGATTATTTGGAAATGAATTAAACTTGTCTCTTATATAGACATAATATTCACCATTTCTTGATTCTTGATTCTTGTCGTGAAAAATAATTCAGCCAATCTAATTTGAAGCTAAACTCCTGATTTATCTGGTAGTTATCTTCTTTCCAACTATACAAATCTTCTTTAAATCAATCACTTAACTCTGGTCAAATAAAATAATGAAAACAACCAGTTAAGTCTATCTTTAGCTCTTTCCAGCTAGATATTTTGTCATTTTCTGAACTCTCTGTTCTGTCGGTCAACTCTACAGTTAGTCATTGGTGAAAACTACCAGTTCTATCGGTGTGACTCCAGTTAGCTTCGGCATCTCCATCCATTGAGTATCATTGGATTTTACTCGTCGGACAATTCATTTTCAGCTCATCGGGCATCCTGTGATTTTGCTTCGTCGGGCAATACTGTCTTCTGCTCATCAGGCATCACTGTGACTTTGGTTCTTTGCCTTTACCGATGGTGTGGACTTTGTCGGTGTTATCTGTCACTCAGTGAATACTTGACTTTTATGCATTGCTAAAAGCATAATCTTTGTTCCATTGATTCTCTGAAGTCTTTGGCATTATATATATGACCGTACAAATGATATCAAGTTGACATCAATGACAATACAAACCATTAAATGATTTAATGTCTGGCATTATCTTCAACTTAATATTATCAAACATTTAATCAGTCACATGTCATTAGTCATAAACTAGATTAATGATGAATACCAAACAAAGGATGACAAGTTGATGCCCTACAAGAGGATGATAGATGATTGGAAAAAATACATTGCTTTGATAACTTTTGAATAAATTCCAAGGGACATAAATAGAGTAGCAGATGCCATGGTGACCTTAGCCTCTCTTCTTCATATTCCAAAACAACGTGCTAAATATGAATTCTTGGTGAAAGAGTTGGTGAAACCAACATTTGACCTTCCTGATTCCCAAATCATATGCCTGTTAGTTGGACATGAATCACCTTGGTATGGACCTATTTTTACTTACCTACAAGACAAAAATTTACCCTTGGACCAAACCCGCAATCAAAAGACACTTTATACGCCAAGATTCCTATTATACCATCCTTTCTAACACATTGTATCGCAAGAGTCTTGACAAAATGATTCTTAGGTGTCTAGAGGATGAGGAATCAAAATTAGCTTTATTAGAGGTTCACGAGGGGATCTGTGGGTCTCACTCTAGTGGGTTAAATTTAGCTAAGAAAATCCTTTGAATGAGATACTTTTGGCCAACTCTAGAGAAGGATGCTTGTCACTTTGTCAAGATATGTCAGAAATGCTAATACCATGGAAACATGATTTATGCACCAACACAAGATTTATACTCGATGGCCACACCTTTTCCCTTTTATCAATGGGGGTTTGATATAATAGGGATGGTTTATCCACCTTCATTCAATGGTCATAAATACATCATCACTGCAACAAAATACTTCACTAAATGAGTAGAAGTTGTGCCTTTGACAATGACAACGGGTAAAAAAATCTCAATGTTTATCCTAAATCACATCATTTGTAGATATGGAATTCCTCATGCTATAATCACTAATAATGGAAAGAAATTAAAAAATAAATATTTGGATGACCTATGTGACAAGTTCCATATTATACATCATTCTTCTTCCATTTATTATCCTCAAGGGAATGGACAAGCAGAGGTGACAAACAAGAACATTAACACAATTTTTAAAAGAACTATTGATAATTCAGGAAGAAATTGGCATGTACACTTGAATCCAATATTGTGGGCATATATGACCAGCATAAGGACACCAACATGAGCAACACCATTTTCATTGGTATATGGGGAAGAAGTTGTATTTCCTTTAGATGTTGAGATCACATCCCTAGAAGAACATCAAACTCAAGCATATGAGCATCTCAAAGTGTACCAAAATAGAATGTCAAGGAATTACAACAAGAATATAAAGCCTAGAAAATTTCAAGTTGGGAAATTTGGACAAGGTATATCTTCTTTCCCATGTGATCCTTAAACTCCATTTATGAGGGAAGATGAAAGTGGGAGATGGGATATACTTTAGTCACTTCCCCATTACTGTTGAAATTAGATATTCTTAGAATGGAGATTTTTAAGGGGTTTTGGGAGGAAAGGTAGGGTTGTTCACCCACTCTCTACCTTTAGAGACATTTTGAGAATTGGAAGAGGAATTGGAGAAGGAAGAAGGCACCAAAGGGAAAGATCATCTCAAACTTAATTATTTTCCTTAAGCTTGGAATTGAGGTTGGTTTCTTTTTAGATTAGTTTAGAGTAGATTTTCTTTTATATGTAGAAAGTTTGAAGGAATCCATTAATAGAGTCTTATGTATATTGTTGTAATCTCCATTTTTGTTTCATGAAAGTCCTATGTAGCATCTTGTGTTTTATTTTGTGCTTGAGTTTGCTGTGGAACTCTTCAAGACACACCCACCTTTGGGAGGGCTGAGTAACCTTGAAGGGGTGAAAGGTTAGAGAATACCCTTGTAGTGTAGGGTCTCCCATGTGAGGAGGGAAGAACATGATATTTTGGTCCCCATGATTCCAAATTTCTTAATGGCATTTGGGGCTCATAAGGAGAATTTGATCATTTGGAGCCCATGTGTGGCCATGGAGAAGGAAGAGGGAAGTTGTTCTTGAGCCCATGTGTGGAAATTGTTCTTAGGCCCATGTGTGACAAATTTTATTGAGCCCGTGTGTGGGCTATGGTTCTTGTTTTTATTTGGATTCTCCTCTAGGGTAAGGTCCTCTTTGACTCCTATGTTTCAAGTCTCTTGGAGACCATTGTAAAAGCTTGGGTTTTAGGTATTTTATTGTATCTCATATTTTCACATCCTTGTTGTTATGACTGTTTTGTCACATGTTGCATTCTCTATTTTTTTCCCACAGTCTTTGATGTCTCTCTCAATATTATAAAAAATGGAAACATAGAAACAAGACTTGTAAATTTTACTCCCTTTAGTTATAACATCCTTTACTTTTTTCACGCTTGTCCCTAATACTAATTTATCATACCCTATAAAACCCTTCAAAATATTGAACCTTTTATTATTTAACTCACTCCTCACATTGAGTTTTGCAATCTTCTCAAAAGATTCAAATTGAGTGCATACCATGCTTAGGAGGTTCTTGAAGGTGTTGGAGGGACTTGTAGTAGAATATTTGACAAAATATGGAACCAAATTTCTAAGTACATATGATGCTTCCTCCATCAGTTTGTAGTCCTCTATGTGGTTTCTAATCATTTCTTCCTTTGCCTGGTCCTCAACAACTTTAGAAAAATGAAGTTTTTGTAGTGGCGAAAGGGTTGATAGATTAATTTTCCTTTGATTTATTTGAGAGACAAAATTTAAGTTGCCAAGTTGTACTTAATTTCTAGTGTCTCTTGCCTGCAACACTTTCTTGCCCTTGTCAAAATTTTTAATTTTTCTCACATCCTCACCATCAAGGATTTTAGTTTTCATGGGGATCATTGTGTTTAGAGGATTAATTACCTCTACTTTCTCATTCTTTTGTTGTTCTACTTCCTGTCTTACTTCAATGTTTGATTCATTTTATTTTTATTTCTCTACCTCTTTCTCTTTGTCTATCTCTTTCTCCTTCTTCTTTGTGGATTCCTTCCCTATCCTATCCTCAAGGATCTCCATTGCAGTATCAAGTTTCTCAGTCATATCCTCTGGTATGTCTAGTACATCATCATATATTTATGCCATTGGAATCTCAGGTACCTCCACATTATCTATTGCTGCGATTGTAAATTTTTCAACACAAACCTTGGCTTGTTCCACCTGCGCACCACTTTCCTTTGTTAGTGTAACCTTTGTGCTACTTGTTCTTGTTTGTGTGACCTATACACAACTAGTTTTAACTTGTACCTTCTATGTATCTCTTGGAATAATTCATATGGGGAGACCAAGTTATCGAGCTAAATAACTTTCTCCCTGATCCTCTAAAATAGGCTCATAATTACTTTTTTTCCTGTATATACTCATAATCATCTTAGTCTCTTCAATGAATTATTTTGTCTTCCCAAGAAAAAGCCTATGCATTCTCTATTTTCTCATAAATTCAAGTGCAAATTTCTTAAGAACTAAATTCATTTCATCTTCAGCTATGACTGGATATAAGTCAATTATGACCTTCTCTTTTAGTATCTTATCTTCATATAGTTCCCAAGATTTCCTTTCATCTAGAATGCTATACATACTTCTAGGAATCTATGATTCAATTTTAATTACCACCTTTTTGAATCTAGACAAGTATCTTATCACAGCTTCCTCAATTTATCTTTTCTCTTCATCAAATTTATCATAGAACTTAGGTAATAGCTTTAAGGTACCATACGATGAAATAATATTTACAACATCTTTAAGGGACATACCATGTTTGTCAGGTTCAAAATTTGTGTCCTTTGTCACTTGAATTCCACCACTAGGTTCTTAATCAAGAATAATTTCATCACTTCACATCAAACTATTCAAAATCTTGACTATTGGGATAATCATTACCCTTAAAAACTTTTAACCAATTCTTTGTAACCACTATTTTGTATTAATCGACTGAGTAGATTGCATACACCAAACATGTAGTATCACTACTCAAATGTAAATGTATTTAAAGTAAACAATACACATACATAAAATTAAGTACTCATGGTAGTAGTATTTTGGTATTGCAGAAAACCCCTGTTAGAAGGTAAAAATTGTGGTGGGGATGAGACCCATAAAACTTCACTACAACAGCAATAAAGACAACCTATTAAATATTACAAACAATGATCACTTCTGATGATATTAACCTTTTAGGAGTAACAATGATATCGATTAGATCTACCTCATGTTAGGATTTTGCAACATAATCTATGTGTTCTCTCGGTTAAGAGATTTATAATAAAATGGTTAAGTCTACTCTGTTAAGAGATTTAGGTTCTATTACAATTGTTAGAGAGTAAAATAAGTTTGATCTGAAACATAAACAATCTCAATATTGCTGATACAAATCCATTATCTTCATACAAAAATATATCACCTCAATGTGAATGACAATACCTTCTTCTCTGTTCTTCTCGGTAGCCTTGCCTTAGTTCTATAAATTGATTTCTGCAATGTAGTCTCTGTCTTAAAATCCTTGTCTAATATTTGATGTTTGTAGTATGGCGGCTGCTTGATCATTTCTTGATCAACATACATTATAACATTTGACATCTATACATTTATATATCAAACAATATGACCTAATTAGGGATTAACAATTACATCCTTATCCTAAGATCAACGGTGTACAAAATTTACCTTGATCATCTACACATAGGAGACATAAAAAATTAATGTTGTAAATCCAAAATTAATGTCTTCCTCATTCGTGTAAACTGTTATCTAGGTCTGCTAAAAAGTTGTTACATAGAATGATGTGCCATAACAAACTTTTAGGTGGTCTTTGTTCCACTCAGTTATTGCTGTCTCTCGGTGCTCGGTGTTGTCCGTGTATCGCAGTTATAATGGTGTTTGGTTATGCCATGTAGTTTTGTGTTGTTCACTACTCGGTTTAGTTTTTCTACTCGGTAATAACTGTGCTCGGTTAACTCTAGGTGTGATCAGTGCTCTCGATTAACTTTGTACTTTGGTGATTAGACCGACTGTCTTGTTTGACTTTGTCATCGATTGTCCATTATTTCTTCTTGATAACTAATGACAACTTCAATGTCCAATTGGAATAACATTGACATCGAAAGTTCTTTGAATCCATGCACTTCTCGCACATTGATTCAAAGAGGGTCAATTGTAATCACCTAAAATTAGTCTAGTAAACTAAGAGCCCCTAATCTTGATTAATTATCCTAAAAACCTAATCAAAGGCATTTAAATAATAGGCCTAATTATGTGAGTAAATTCAATCAAACTACTTGCATAATTAAATCAATAATCATCAACCAAATCTCAAATTATGACATCAAGGTTATTAAGTTGATAAATCAAAGTCCCTTAATTGTCCTAACTTCATTTTAATTAAGTGAACCCATTCAACACATGTGTGTGTGTAAATTTCTAATTAAAAAGGAATTAAAGGGAGAAAATTGCTATTTCATCTCATCTTCAACCAAACAAGCACAAATTTGACCAATCAATGGCTAATCATGTGGATAAAGCTCACATGGATCGAGGGAGAAAGAATCTCAACCTATGTTAAAGATCAAATCTCAACCATTCATTCTCATGGGATTTCTATAAAATCAAGCTCAATCAAGGCATTATGGATCCCATCCTCATTTGCAAGTAAATAATGATAAATTTCATCTAGGGTTTTATAGTACATTGTAGGAATCTTAACTTGCATAGAATTTAATTTCTTAGATCATTTAAATCTCATTTATAATAATGGATAATGGCTCTTAGTTGAATTCTTAGCTTAGTTTCATCTTTCTAAATTCTACTTGCATTGTCTTAGAAAGATCTTGGAGTAGAGAATACAATCTTTGAATCATACGCAGAATGAATCTTACATTTTGGAGTAGCTTAGTCACTCATCTACGTACTAAATCTGAGGGGAATACAAAATACACTCTACTCGCTTCATCTAGGAAGAAATAAATCAATTTATAATGGGTTTTCATTTTATTGTGTTGGTTGAATATCATGTTAATAACTCATGGATGTAAGGATTTATTGAAGTCTTTGTGCTAACCACTTTTCACCGACACATTTCGGTCGCCCACTGTGGGGCTCAAAATTCAGATTTTGGCTTCATTTCATGCTTAGTTTTTTTTATGATTTCCGAAGCTTCGTAGAAAATTGTACAAAATAGTACAAATTATGGTACGATATTGTGGGGAAATTGGTTCATCATTTTGTACTATGTGAATGATCGTACAATATTATGGTTTGTTAAGTTTCATCGTTTCATGTAGTGAGAATTATCATACGATAGACTATCCTTTACGGTTTTATCATTTCACTTGCTGAGTTTTATCGTACCATTTTATGGTGAAAAGGGGGCACTATTTGGGTTTATCGTACCAGAGACAACAATTTTTATGGTCTGATTGACTTGATTTTTGGTTTCTAACTACTAATCTTATCTTGTTGACTTTCTGGTTGATCTATTTGGTAGCCTAACTAGTGTTTGTAGGTCTATTTGAAGAAGATTTTGCTTGTCAAAGGCCACTATCTCAAACAATCTTTGTGATTATAAAATAACTTGTCAAAGAGAATCAATTGAGACTACTAATGAATTACTTGCAGGTTGCCTTAGATATTATAACTAAAATTTGTGTTTGTAATAATTGATTTTCTTAGGCACACTTGACAAGGTCCTTTGTAGTGTTCAACTCATTGATAGGGAGAATTCTCTTGTCAAGCTAGACAATCAGAAATGTAGCCTCAAAGATTTTCTCACTTAGAAAAAGACCCAGGAATGAACAAACTATTTTACACGCTTGGGGGAAAATAACATTTATAGGAGATTATTATCTTTTTTCTAGTGGAAAATCATAAATCCAGACTCCTAAGTTTCCATTCCATTTCATTTATTGCATTACCTTTAGAGAGACTACCAGTTGAGGAAAAATTATCCCTGCAGTGAAAAGAGATCCTGAAATAATCCAAAAATAGTGAAAAGAGATCTTGAAATAATCCAAAAATAGTGAAAAGAGATCCTGAATAATCGAAAAACAACAGAAAAGAGATCCTGAAGAAAATAAAAAAAAATTGGAAATAATCTTGAGAAAAAAGGAAAAAAAAAGTTGAAAATTGAGCACGAAGAAAGCAAAAATATTTTAATATGGATCCTAAAAAAAATATTATCTTGGTGAAAACCTAGCAATAGGTGTATTGGTAGAAAAAAAGTAAAAAATTAGAAAAAAGAACAATAAATTCAAAGGGTGAAAACCTGGTAAACAAGTTCCTTTTTTACCCTTAGGTTTTGCCTAGTTACATTTGTACATACTGCATTTCTCCATCTTCACTGTACATATTCATTGCATCTGTCAGTTGTGTATAGTTCTAATAAAGTCTCTAAGCAGCATTGTCGCATCTGTAAAGCCTTGTTCACATCAGATTTCATTTTTGCCTAGGTTAAAACTTTTTTCATATTCACTTGGGGGCATCTTTTTAAAGTGGCGAATTTCAAAGAAAACTTAGATTCACCCAACATGAGATGTCAAAACTTCAACAGATAGACTTTGAACCTTTTCTTTACATCATTGTTCAACCAGATTTTGATCTTGAAACTTGATCCTTGACCTTTCGTGACTTTATTATCAGGATTGAAAATTTGCAAAACAATCAAAAGATCAGAATGTATGGAATTATATTGGAAAAAATGGAGACAATACAAGCACTTATAGTTTTGATGATTTTTTTTATTGAGTCGTGTATTTTTAGCTGATTGATGATGTTTTGACTAGATTAGCAATGATAAAGGCATGCTATCTTTTTATTTTTTGGGTGACTGTCTGGAGGTTGATTCATCAAGATATGAAAACTCGTCTAACGACATGATCATCAAAGAATCATAAAGGACATTTTCATATGGAGGATAATCAATCTTTGTTTGTTTACGCAAACAAATACCTTGGATATTAGAAAGGTAGGATGTATTCAATCTCTTGCTTGTAGATCTCCAACACCAAGTCTTGAATGGGTTCTTGAATTTGGAATAGGCTTAGAAGAAGGTGGATGGAGAGATCACCAAAATGGCACTATGTAGCTTGAATCCTTCAATGGCCTCCAATGGATCTCCTTCATTAAAATGGATGCTTGAAATGGATGAATGCTTTCTTGAAATCTTACTCCTTAGCTTTCTTGTATTGCTCTTGAAGATATTTTGAGAATGCTTGATTAGAAGACTTCATTCGCTTGATGATGGTTAGAGAAAATGAGAGGAGAAGGCTCCCTTTTATATGAAATTAGGGCACAATCTTCTAAGGAGGCCGACATAGGAGAATTAAATTTCCATTAAAGCCTTTACCCCTAGGATAGGACCTATATTAACTATAATTTAGGAATTGACACTTCGGAACCCGAAACAGCCGACCCGAAAGCGGGAAAATACTTTTTGCAAAGACTGAAATCCAAAATTGTGAGACCTCGGGATCTGAACTCTAGGTCAAGGTCAAGGTCGACCTTGAACTAGGTCAAGGTTGAGGTCAAACTTGATCTAGGTCAGGGTTAAGGTTGACATAGACCTAAAAGGTTGACCCTGACCCTGAAGCCCAGAATCACCAGTCTGTAGTTCAAAATGCAGAAATCAGGCTAAACAAGAGTGGAAAGAGGGACAAAATAGGGGGAAAGCCATGTCAAGATTAGGAACCCATTCAAGGCACTTTTCATGACCCCAAACCACTTACTCAGAAGGCTAAAAAAGTCTAAAATGGAAGTGCTTCCATTTTTTGACTATACATTTAGCCCCCACTTTAGAAAGAGTATGAGCCCAACACAAACTCTTGGTAAATGAGAATATACAGAAAAGACAATCGTAATGGAACCAAAAAAGGGATAAAGAAACCCTCAAGCCCCCAAGGGACTTAAGTTTTTATCCATCCTAAGATCACGATAAGAGAGACATCACTTAGTTAAGGAGAGAGAAAAAGGGGTGTGATTATCTCGCCCAATGAGAACTTATGCCTCATTGTGAACCACACAAAAAGTGTAACTGGAAAGATGGAGTTGAACCGCCTAGTGAATGTGGCTACTCACTAGTCAAACCATCAAGGAGATCCATTCTTAAAGGGATCAAAACATTTTAAATTGAAAATTGGCGAGATCAAGAGATCTGTGTAAATTTAAACTGGAGGGATCAAGAGATGCTTAAAAAGTAAAAATGACCATGCTTTAAGGATTAGTTTCTTTTAATCCATAAAGGGAAAAGTTTTAAATCTTGAAAACTATTTTGAATGTGTGTGTGTACAAAAAGTGAGTAGAGTGTATGCCCCCACGTTAAATTCATTGCTAACACTTTAACAGGAGCAATGGTTTTAACGGAAACATCAACAACTCTACGGATTACGTTTCCACTGCGAGATGCCCCCAAAGG
>MU227289.1:1077489-1101321 GCA_018584345.1 Thuja plicata
TGCATTATCATTTAGATTTGCATTGCATTGCATACATTTGATTCATTGGAGATATTGGCATTCTTTCCCTTGTCTTCATTGTGAATCTCTCGTTGTGTGGTTTATTGGCAAGGTCATAAGTTTATAGTTCTAGCTGAGAGCAATTTTACAAATCTTGCAACTCCATGCATAGAGAGCTATGAATCGATTTGTGAGGGCTCATTCTTGAGTTTCCTTGCATGTAAGGATTCATAGAAGTGCACTATTTTGTGTGTACAGTAGGCACAACAATTGTTGTAATAATGATGCCACAAGTTCAAGCTCCCACTGCAATATAATTTCTAATCTAAATGATAATCTAAGCTTGATGACGTATTCCCCTTGCCAATCGAAGCATATTTTAACTAAGGTTGCCAGAACTATAGGTGCTGGTGCTAATGATATTCCCGTGTAGGTCTATAAAAGACCATAACATTTGGAATAAAGAATTGGGCAGTTCTTAAGTTGTTAAATATACAATTAGAAAGAAGAGAATCACAATTTTATAGCTTGTTTGTTCTCTCTTAAAGAACCTAAAGGATAGAAAGGGAAGGTTGAGAAATAAGTTACACAAAATCCATCCAGACTAATGTAAGTAGGGCAAGCACAAATCCATTGTGAAACATCATATTCATAGGTAATATCTTCAAGACATGTAATATCCATTATAAATCAAAATGGTTACAACTGTTTGTATTTCAAATTGTAGATTGCAGAAATCTTCTTGAGGATAACTTAGACACAAGATTCTCTCTTAAAATTGCTAAAAACTAGGAGAGATGCACCTTTAGATATATCCATTCAGACAAATATTCAAATATGATCCAAAGATCTTCATTTTTCTATATTATTAATGAAAATCCACTAAACATGAAAGGGTCATCATTTAAACTCTTGTGGATGAAGTCAAAGATTAGCATAAATCTTTTGATCATGTTTCACAATTCTTTTGCCTTCCATTTTAAATTCTATAACTTTTATGAGTCTTAATGTGAGGCTGGATAGTGGATTATGAAATTTTTGAGTCAACTTTTATTCTTTTTGCTGCAACTAGATGAATTTGGTATGTGCCAATCAGGTCTCTATATTCCGGACCTACCAAATTTGTCATTGTAGTTAATTCCAACAATTATAAAAGGTTTCATAGTGTTTGGATAATCCTTAGGCTTTCTTTCATCTATGTTATGATTCTGTTCAACTTTCACTTGTGTTTTTTTCCAATTTTTCTTTTATGGTGTATGTGTGAGCATGCCTGAAAATATTTCATTACTTGTACATTTGATAAACTATGAAGTTGGTCTAGTTGTCTTAATCAAATTGATTGAGGACATTATTCACGATTCAGTTCAAATAACGCCTCAGTAATTATGTGACTTTTGGTCCTAAAAAACTTGAGGCATCAATAGGTGAGGAAATACAAACCCTATTGGAAAAAAATTTCACACCATGTAAGCTTTGTTATAAACTTATCTGTAACAGTGACTCCAAATTTTGACATAATTTATAACATACAAAATCTTGTCACGGACATCTCAGAGTAAGAACTTCCTCTCTAGGTTTCTAAATTTCTAAAATCTAGGGGAGGCATATCCTTACAAAAATTCACTCAGACAAATATTCAAACATGACCTAGAGATCCTTTTGATTTCCTTTAGGTTATTCATGAAAACATAATAGAAATGAATTGTATCCATCAAGAAACGTCCCCAAATGTAATGTTTGATATTGCATCTCCTGCAATGTGCAAGTTTCACCTTTTTGAAAAAACTCCCCTTAATGTATTTAGGAGTTGAGCATCTTTTGGGCATGAAAAACAATCTATAGCCGATTTCAATGCGAATAGATGATTTAGAAAATCCAAGTAGAATCATATGCAGGAGAGATATTCTTGCAAGAATTATCTGGTAGCGCTAGGCAATACAATCTTAAACTAATTTTTTCATCTTCCTTTTTCCTTTTCTTTTTCTTATAGACTTTGATTGGTTTCAAAATTTGAAACCCTGCTATGCCTTTATGAAATTCTTGACGTGATGCCATAGTCCAACTATTAATAATGTTTCTTTCCTAGGTTGTTGATTTTGTTAGTAATAACTAAGAGGGGGGTGGGGGGTGAATCAGTGGCTTCAAAATTTATCCTTCAAACATAACCACCAATCAATAAACCTCAGATTATTATGTCCCTACAAGATGCATGCCATGAAATACTACTAATGATTAACTGTCAGTCAGTTTTCTCTGTCAATCCTTATTCTTTCTTGATTATCGATAAGTATTATAACTATTTACCAAAACTCAGTAAATACGCAGAGTATATCGATCAATCCAGAGTTAGCTATGTAAGATATGAAATAGTAAAGAAATGAAACATACACATATAACACATGAATTTTGAATGTGGAAACCCTGTTAAGGGAAAAACCATTGGGATTGGTACCCCAAATTTTCACTATCCTAAAGTGAGCCCTGTTAGGAGACAACCCTGTTAAAGGTTACAAACACACTGTTAAGTGCAACCTTGTTAGAGGATTTTATACATAGAGGTTGTCACTTAGTATCAGGCATCTATTGCTACCATCCTTGAATCAACCTCCTTCTTAGACTGTCAATAGGTATTAGGCAAGTCCAATGCTACTTTCATGAATCAACCTTTTTGACACTCCTTGAGATGTACCTCAATATATAGAAGACTGTTAAGTCCTGCTTGGTTAAGAGGCTTGATGCTTCAATGGTTAAACCGAAACACTATGACCTGTTCATATTGTAACTTTGAATTGCAGATTTTTCAGATCTATTTAAGTACATTACCTCTCTGACCAATGTATCAATTCAATCCTTTGTGCTCCATAATTTTTTCTCTGTGATGCTATGCTTCACTGTTTGTCGGTGTCTACAGAATTCCTTAGCTCTTCCTTCAGCTTGTTTGATCAAGACTGCATAAAGTTTTTCTTCATCAAATTTTCTTCAGCATCCTCTTTCTATTCACTGCCCTTAATCCCATTCAAAAATGAATTAAGATTGTCTCTTATATATACATGATATTAATTGTTTCTTGATTCTTGGCCTGAAAAACAATCCATCCAATTAGATTTAAAGCACAACTCCTGATTTGTCTCGTAGATATCTTCTTGCCAACTGTACAAATCAGTTTGAAATCAATCACTTATCTCTGGTTGAATAAAACAAAGTAGACAACCAGTTAAGTCTATTTTTATCTCTACCAGCTAGATATTTTGTCATTTTCTAAACTTTCTATTCCGTCGGTCACCACTACAGTTAGTTGTCAGTGATAACTGACAGTTTTGTCGGTGAGACTCCAGTTAGATTTGTGATCTCCGTCCATCAGGCATCATTGGAATTTTTACTTGTCAGGCAACCTTCTGACTTTTCTTGTCAGGCATCACCGTGGTTTTGCTTCATTAGGCAACACTATGCTTTTGATTGTCGGGTATCACTGTGACTGTTCTTCTTTTCTCTGACTATTGGTGTTCAATCTGTCAGTGTTGTTTGTCACTAAGTGAATACTTGACTTTTATGAATTTTTGAAAGCATAACCTTTGTTCCTTTGATTCTCTGAAGTCTTTGGCATTATGTTCATGACCGTACAGATGATATCAAGTCTACATCAATGAAAATTCAATACATTAACTAATTTAATGCCTTGCATTATCTTCAACTTAACATTGTCAAACATTCAATCAGTTACATGTTATCAATCTCTCCCTTTGCCATTGATGGCAATGTACTATATTATCACACTATACTAGTTATAATACAATATGAAATACAACAATTGACATTCATCAAACTACCAATATTTTTTTTTGATAACCGATAAATTTCTTACCATCAGTAAGCTCTGTTTTAGCTTAGATTTGATTCTTGCAACTCTCTATCTTCTAATGTGTTGAGTTCCCTCCTTGTGTCAATTTCTCTCCCTTGACTGTTCTTTCTCTTTTGATGTCTTTTTCTCTTGTCAGCAACTCTCCCTTTGTATAATCTTTCCATAAAATTTCTCTCCCTAAGGATATAATCTCTCTCTGTTGGAGTAATGGATAATCTCTCCCTGTTGGAGTAATGGATAATCTCTCTCCCTTTCTGTTATGCCCTGCATACTCGTCCCTACATTTTGTGTGCAAAATGTTGGGTCCCCTCTTTTCACTTTTGTTCTTGCCTTGTTTCTTTCCTTTTTCTTTGTTTTCCCTCTGAGATTTTCTTCCGTGAGGTTTGTTTTTCTTTCTATTTTTTTTTCTTGTGTCTCCGGGGCTTGGTCCCAGAGTTTTTTCTCTCCAAAGCTGGATTCCAGACTCTGGGATTCTCCTCAACTATGTATCCTCTCATGAGAAGTCATAGCTGCATGGAATCCCCAGGCCTGAAGTCTGGAGGTTTGCCTATTCCAAAGTTTTTCAGGGAAGAATGTAACTTGTTCTTACCCTAGGGGTATAAATTGAAGTTACCTATCATTTTCACATTTACTATGACCAAAAACCTAAGGCGATTTACCAGAGCAATTGAAGAAAATTTGAAGCGATTAAGTGTTGATTATCCTGGTGATTAGCAGCATTTAGCAGGTGGTTCACGATGTTTGTTCATAGTGTTTAAAGGATAGCTTGTTGCAGGACTTTAGTGTTCATCCTTCCCACATCTCCCGTGCTCCAGGTAAGCCTTTTGGCATTCATTCCCTGGTTTCTAGTTTTTTTTTTAGTTTTGTTTTCTTTCTGTTTTTTGTTGGCTTCTGGTTTTGTTTGGGTTTTTCATTTTTGGTTTTGTCTTTTGGTCACCTCACATTGGTGGGTTGGCACTGGAAGAAGGTTGTCTTCCCTCTACACATTTTTAATTTAGGATGGTTTCCTATGCAGTTGTAATTTATGTAGCTATTTTTTATATTGTATAAATACCTGTAAATGATGTGTATATTTTTCGGTCCTTGACCCTCTGTGTTCTGCTATATTTTTAATGTATATCCTTCCGATATCATGTCAAGCTCACCATGCCTTGACCAATGTTTTCCCCAAATTTGTGAGCTCACCTTCTCGATGGAATACCACCTGGTTCAGACTTGGCTCCATGCTGGTTTGAATCATGGTAGCTTTCTCTCTCCTCAATCAAATTAGTCTTAATGGTGAATTTATTTTCCATGTGAGCATTCAAGTCTAGCCAAGTGGCTTCTGCTTCATGCGTGCTCAGATAGTTGTTGGTGTTATTGCCATAACTCCTATTTACTGCATGGCCATGTGACACCCACGTCAGCCTAGTATGACTCACCTTCTAACCATGTCACCCAATGATCAGTTTTCAGACTTCAGGTCCTATGTCCCCATCTGACTCATGTTCCACTAGTATCATATATGCTAGAATCCCTAGATCCATAGATGTTGGTTAGTTACCTCAGTTCTCATTATATGCACATCTTTCTTGGGACTTGAAAAACTAACCCCTGTAGGTGTGGATACGATGGTAAGATCTCTGAACCCCAAAGTAGCATTCTATCTTATATAAATTCTGACAGTCATCTTGCCTTGCAGGTTTCTAGTATCTAGTTCATTAATCATGTCAGAGGCATCCACATCCTCTCCACTCGGGAGTCCATATTTCCCCACCACGGTAGTCACCAGGGCAGCTGTCAAAACTAAGATCAAGAGGGCCCTAGAAAAGCTCCCCCTGACCATGAAGTACTTGAAGGAAAACACTGTCATGGGTTCAAAGATTGAGTCTAGTGTTTATTTGATCACCGACACTAGTGTCAGAATGTGGGAAGAAATGCAGGCCCTGGTGAAAATGATGTTTATCCAACAAATGGCCAGAGACCCATTGGCCGTCAATATTGTAAATTTTGGGATTCTGAAGGCTGCTTGCTTCCCATGTTCAGTGCAAGCCCCAGAACTTATTCCTACTCTGGCCGCACACTACAACTCCTCCATCTGGGCCGTCATGCTCACTGCCTCGGTTCTGACCAGGTACAAAACTCCAATGGTGTCTTTAGATGCCACAACTTTTTAGGCTAGTATAGGAATTCTCTAGTTTGATGACATGGCCATCATCACCCATTTTGAGGCACTGCAAGAATTTATGGATTTGGAACAAATGGCCCCACAATATCTAAACAAAAACTGGCTCAAGATGCGAAAGAAAGACTCCAAAAGAATGAAAATGGAAATCCCCCAATCAAAATTCATGGAAAACATATAGATGGGGATCATAGCATTGTGTAGGATCTTTGGACAACCCCATGTCTGGGAATTTGAGGCATGGATGTACTAATTCTTTCTCGGTATCTCTTCTGGAAAGCAATACTTTGATTGGGCCACCATCATCTCAAACCATGTTGACTCCTAGCTCCTCTAGGTCACCCAGACCTCTAAATTCTACATGACGTCCTATGTTATTTGAGCATTGGCACAATAAAAAACCATCACAAATAGGCTACTCAAAACAGGTGTACTTGGGGTCGGTCCAGGGCAAAAGGCTCCCTAAGATTATTTCACACAAATCCAATGGGAGGCTAGTTTCCTTAGCTTCTTTCGAGTAAATGATGCCTTCATTTATTACAATTTCCTCAAACCTACTAGGGATGCTGGGTATCGCCTTTCCAAGGAGGAAATGGATTTGGTCAGAAGTTATGGCCACTACTACATTTAGTTCTAGCAACACACTTATATTTGGGTAACCGGCTTCTCTGGGAAACCCTATTTGTTGCCCAAGCACTGTGGGAACAAAATAATTCCTTTGGAATACTGTCAACAAATCTTGGAACTGCACACCCTCTACATGGTGAAGAAGGTAATAAATGTTCCATTCTCAATCACCTATAGGAATTACTCATCTAGTCTGACCGTGGAAAGAGAGTCAAATAACGAACCTAAAATCTTGGGCCTAAGTGAATTCTATCTAGAGCAGAAGAAATTTGATCCACTAGGAAGAATAGCAACGACAATTCCCTGGGTATCAGAGTCCCATGCATTTAACATGGAGGATTTTTGGGAAGATTGCCAGGATGATTTTGAGGTCCAGAGCTGGCACGTCATCTGGATGACAATGGGGATGGTGCAGAGGTTGAAGCTTCAAAAATTCCTGGATGACTTCTTGGACATCGGGTCCACAGTAGACCCACAATATAAGGAAAAGGAAGTAGACAAGATGGCCCTCCCTCCAGTAGACTGGAATGCCCAGGAAGGGCCAACAATTGAGGATCTCACTCGTGACATGGTTGAATGTAGCCATGCGTATTTTAAGAAGGCATGCCCAAGGAGCACATGCAAAGTTGGCCCACCTGTACGAGGCTCAACTTCTGGGGCCAAAAATTCCTCACAAGCGGAGGACAGAGGAAAAAGGACAATGGGGGCCCCATCGCAAACCCCATCTGTGACCCCCATAATAGAGAAAATGCAAGAAACATTGGCAGTCTCCTAGCTAATGAAGGACAAGTTAATCACATAGTTGGCTACCCCGGTATGTATGACTGGACCTATTTTACCTCCTTCCCCTTCACTGGTAGCATTGATGGTCCAAGCAACAAGGACCAGAGCGGAAGAGGAGCGGGCAACTATGATGGATGTAGGGCCCCCTTTGATAACCAGGAGAAAGAAAAAGAAGAACTCTCAACTGAAGGCAGAAATAGAACTTGGGATGCCAAGCATCCAATAAGTTTAGATTCTTTCTTCTGACTCTCTGGAGCCGAACAAGGAACCGGAGGATATCCCAGAGAAATCCCCTTCCCGTGATGAATTTGATATTTATTTGGAACTGATGAATTTGGGAACTTGTAGGGAGATATCAAGAGATCAGTTGAATAAATTTATGCCCAAGAGGGAGCGGTGCCCCTTCTTGAAAGAAACATCCTAGAGAAGCAAGCTACCAAAAATAAGAGACCCAGACAAAGGAAGCAGAAAAACAAGAACAAGTGAGCATCTCTGAAGTCTTAGAGATACAGGTTGAAGGAACCATAGAGAGAAGGAAAACAAAAGATGAACAACCAACATTAGTAGAGGGAACCAGACCAATAGGATCAACCATAACCCCAACTTCCATTCTCTAGATGCTGCTTCCAAAGGCAACATTTGGTGAAGTAAACACAACGGCTCAAACATTGAATCTCAGCCTGATACCTACACCACCTCCAGAGAATGCACCAACGGAAGAAGACACTTTAGAAGAGGATGTTAATAAAAAATAATTGTAGGGTGGGGAGCAGAACCCTGGAGAAACAAATGTTGATCCCAACAAAGCTAAAGGTACAGACGCTGGGGTGGACGACACAAGCACTATTGAGACAAATCTTGTTGGCGGGCCTAAAAACATAGGAAAAGAGTCAGGGACAACTCAAAATATAGGGGAAGCACAACAAAATCCCAGAGGGGAATAAAATGAACAAAAACTGGCTGCAAAGCCACCCCTATAGCCTCAATGGTTGATAGAATCCCAGAAGAGGAAGTCCCCAACAACACCCAAAGCCCATCTCTCACTAGCGGAGATGATGACCCAAACACAAAATCCTCCCAAGGAAAAGAAGGCTCAGATAGTCCACACTCTTCAGACTAGGCCGGGCAGAGATATAGTTGTGGTGATTGCAACACCTTCCCCAGACTTAGATGAGGCCATGGATAAGGTTGATGAATACTCCATCGCAAAAATATCACTGGGGAAGAGAGAAAAATAGGGCGAGCTGGACTTGTTGAAAGAAGTGACCAAGGCAGTGGAGGCTCGCTATGAAAAGGAGGCCCAAAAATTTAGGGTGGAGAAAGAAAAGAATGCAAACCTCATGGGGCTGCTGACAGAGCTTGTGTAGCCTATTACTGCCATTCCCCCAGATATTTCCACATCCGGGGAAACACTTCCTTAAAGTGACATAGATTCACTAAGGGCGATCAAAAGAAAGGCCCAGGAAATTGATGAATGGGTTACAAAATAGGTAGGAAACTTCTGACATTTCCTAGTGACCACACTTCTGGACTTATATGCAGCCAGTTATATCTGGCACCAGGCCAAAACCACCATCTCCATCTAGGAGGGAGATATTGAAAATTATGAAGCATGGAAGGCTGAGTTGGAGGAACTCATCGGCATCGGAGAATAAATTGTCTCCGAAGCTGGAACTTTAGGGGAGGAGTCTTTTGACTTTGTCCAGACCCAACACTCTAGACTTGACCTCACATTGGGGGTAATCAACCAATTGACAGGGACCTTGCATGAAAAAATCCAAGAAGGTCAATACTCTTTTAATTTGTATAAGTCATTTATCTCAAAGGTCTCCGGAGCTGATCCCTTTAGCATTGAAATGTGCACTCTGGAGGAATATGTCGTGGGAAAGTTTGATGAGCTCATGGAGTCTCGGTATGGATCCTCAGAGGGAATAGATGGAGAAAAAATGACAAGGCTTACTCGCATGGTGATTCAAAGTCATGAAATGATGAAGATGGCTGTGAAATTCAAAGCAAATGTTCCAAATCTGGGTGAGCAAGTGGAGGTGGCCAAATACCATTAGGATGGCCTCAAGGATATAGATGAAGATGGGATTTCTCAGCTCTTGTAGACCTTCAATGATACAAAGGAACAATAAAATTATCTGGGTTCCAGAGATGATTTTTAGGAGGTGTATTTTGTAGGGAGCATAAGCTTTCGGATCCTAGAGTTCTGGATCCCACAATTTTGTATTCTTTCAGTGACCAGTGTCTTAGCTCTAGAGGCTGATTGGTCACTATCATAGGGTTAATAAAAGAGTTATAAAGTAGGTAACCACAACAAGGCACACTAGCTTAGAGGATGATTCTGACAGGTGGTCTTCCCAAGGCGCCGCTCCAAAGTAACACCTAGCACATCAGAGACAGGGATCTACTTTTCCATTAATAAGGCATGTAGCCTCGATCCCCGGGGGATCAAATTTCTTCTTTTCTCCTCCTGATTCTCTTCTTGAGGCTGATTCTTCCACTCCTCCTTCTTTGTCTTATTCTTCTGACATGTTAGACCTTCTCCGTCTTGAGGTCCTTTTTAATGTGGCTCAAGTAGTACCAGCCACCAGAAATAATATTATATTGTTAAGTGTAAAATAAGTTAGGTTAGTTTTAGGTCAAAACTTGTGTATAAATAATAAGTCTGACCTCATTCCAAGGGTCGGCAAAATTGATGATTTTGCAGTCCATAGCTAATAGCATTTCAGTTTTCTCAATTCTTAGTTGTAGAGCTCAATGCTCCTTAGTGTTTAGAAGCTTTCAGTAGTTAAATGCTCCCCTGGAGCCACCAATATTGTACGCACCAGTGCTTGCTGGAAATATGTTAATGAAGAAGGAAGGGTTCTATTAGTGATGTTGTTAGCATTTTGATATCCAGATTAATGGTATTTTGTGCTGTATGTTCTTTATGTCCCTTGATCTGATATTTTAAGTAGATTAACGTCCTTCTTTTCCTTGCTATTGATTAAATATGAGCTGATGGTTCTGTGTTTCTTCAGTATTTAGTGTAGTATGTTAGAGCTTGGTTGATGTTTTGAATGTTTGGCATAACTATAGGTAGATGAAATATTTCTAACTCTACAGTATCTTTTGAAGTTTATTTGGTAAAGATCGTGAATGCTTGTAGGAGACCCCACTTACTTAAATCCCTAGAGAAGATGAGCCAAGATAACCAACTATCTCCCCAAACAAAAGAGTCACATTCCCAACTAAGCTCCTGCACTATCGAGACCCAACTCTCACATGCTTGAAGGCCTATGAAATCTCATTTTCCCAGACAACCTTTACAGGAAAAGTTGGCTAGTACCCCAGTACCTAGTGACAACTTACATCTATTGGCGGACCCGGTCACAAAGTCCCGTCAACAAAAACTGGTGCTAGAAGGAGGGCATGAACTCATCCCCCTTTGAGGATTTAGATTTTACATCACCCGAGGGTTCCCCAAGCCTTAGTTTTAGGAGTCAAACCTTTAGAGGCATTGGATCATTTTCACCAGCAATATTTGAAAGAGTCCTTAGATAAGCTCCCAATCCCAGAAGGTTTGTTGAACTTGAGCCTCCTGCTTGAAAGAAATGGACCCCAAAAGCCAAGTCAACCGCCATTGTCTGGGGATCTAGCATGTCCCAGAACACTTGTATCTCACAGACTATCCCGGGGAGAAAATTTCAATCTATTCAGAACCTAATGCCCCCGATGGCTACATTTTTGGGAACACTGGGTCCTTGATGGGATAGTTTTTGGGTGCAACCAATGATCTCCCTATGCACTTAGAAAAGATTTGTCCCCGATATGAGTATTTAGGCTCACAAATTGCAGAAGAGAATCTATAGGCATACAAAGATGCCATGAACCAACACCAGATCCAACATCAAGACATTGTGACCTGGATGTTCCCTCTATCCTTGGGACAGAACGAGCTGAACTCGTACCTTAATCTTCTCACCAACTCCATCAATAGTTGGCAGTACATGGAGGATGCCTTCCTAGCTACCTTTTGCGTACATGTGGACCTAGTGTGGTGCCATAGCTATTTCATTTCCATCAGGAAGGAACCGAATGAGCCCCTTGCAACATTTAATCACCGGTTCCAATGCACCTTGAAATGGTGCACGAGTCCGTTCATCCCATCCGCGGATGTAACTATCCAGACCTACCTCAATGCGATGGATGCTTTCATTGCCACTCTCCTTTGGATAAATAATGCCCTAGGTGACCGGGATACTTTGAAAAAGGTTTACAACCTAGCCTTGGAATTGTCCTGTGGTCTTAACAAATCTCCGGGCAGGATTGGGAAAAGCATGTCATTCAACATGATACCCGGTGGAACTTCTTACACTGGGGGATACAACCCTAATCAAGCAACAGGTGCCCCCATGATGGCCATGAATCCCCCACCATTGCCAATAGACCAACAGGCCTGATATGTATATCCATGTCAAACCTAGACAATACCAAGTCTAGAATCCTTTCCCTGGAACCAACTGAAGCAAATGCAACAACCATAGACATAGCCTTTTGGAGTGCCTTTCTTTCAGTCATCCACGGTTGGGGGATTACCACCCTTGACTCCGGCGAATGGTGCCACTTTCTCGGGAAACCAACAACAACAACAACCATCACATTGTGAGGTAAATACCCATTTGACTGCCAAGGTTGAATCCCTCTGGTGAATGTTGTCTACACTGACAGTGGACATGGGTTAGCTTAAGGCAGGGTCCCTTGCACCCCACAAAACCAATTCCCAAAGAGACAATATTTTCTCTGGCCAACGAAATAACAATGCAAGAGGAAGAAATTACAACAATGGGCCTCGACCCAATCAACAATAATGGAACAACAATGCTAATACCAGAGGTCCTCCTCCGAACCAAAATACCAATCAGGGTAGCACCAGACCTTCCCATTTTGTGCATGTCATAGACTTCCAACCCATGACTAATAGGTGTAGATTACATGACATAGGCTCTCATAATAAGGTGAACTATGCCACGCTGGAGAAGGTCATTATGATTTCCCTGCTGGACAGACAAAAAACTTCTAATCCTACTCCCCTAGAGCCTCCTATACAAGAGCCCACTCATGGTGTGTTCACCTGTGAGACCATAATATTTGGAGCAGCCAGAGAAGAAAAAGAGGAACCCAAACGAAAGGGGTTCTTTGATGAATCTATTTCAGCCTTTGAGGCCAATGCCTTCACCAACCTACGGACTCCCTACAACACTCAGAGTCAGGCTGGTAAAGGACTAGTTTACATGCCTGAGCCTCCCAAAGATACTCCTCCCCAGGACAACATGACTGATCAGTTTGTTCCTCTGAAAGGCCCTAGCTCTAACCAAGTTGAGGACCCAGCCGAGGGAAGCCACCGATTCCTGGGAGGAATTTTTGACATCACGAAGGTGTTAGAACAAACTACCACCTCCATGACCTTAATGGAGGTTTTGCTGAACTATCCTGAGTAGAAGAAGTCTCTTCTGAAGCTCTTGGAAAACTCAAAATCTGTCACTCACCCACCCAAGACTGTCTCTTTTGATGATGCCAACATGGTTGTCTTCCAAGGTAACACTAAGGATCCTCCCTTCCTACTAGGCTTGAACATACAAGGAAATAATATACATAATTACCTAGTAGATTCTGGGGCTTTGGGCAACATCACGCCTTTATCCATATTCCATAAGCTTAGATTCTTTCCCACCCTGTCTAACGGTGCAGTAATCCAACTAGATAAAATTGCTATAAAAATGGTGGGTGAACTGAAGAACGTCTAGAATCAACTCATCCAGGACCCTAGGATAGCCATCATGATTGACATCCAAGTGGTAGACATCCCAGAGACTTATGGGACGTTACTAAGTTGCAATTGGTCCAAGTCCCTGAATGGGTATTTCTTGACCAACTTTTCCCACTTGTGGCTCCCTTGGGAGGGAGAATCTAACTAGATCCAAATAGGCCCTCACAAAAGTTGGGAGGGTAAATGAAGTCCTCTTCTCTGAGACTTCCCCCGGGGTGTACCAACCCCTTGAGATCTTAACATTTGATTTCACACCCGGGGAGTACCCCATAGTTTCTCATAGAACCTAGGACTTGGAAGAAAAATTAAGGGTCGAGGTTAACTCTCAGGGTACCGCAGCGACCCCTGCCACACTCTTGTTTGGCACTTGGTGCCAGGTGCATTATCAAAAACATTTTGAGCTAAAGTGTGAGCCTTGTCTTTCCACTGCTACCTGACACATCAATGCCCTCTGGGAGAAAGAGCACAAATCTGGTTCCCCGAGACCCAGTACTTCTGCTGGCAGTGCCTCTTCGGCACCGTTCATCTGGGAATCCCAACCAGAAATCTCTTCAGAGACAAACCTCACCCGCGTGCCATCAGCGCTGAAGGAAACTCCTCCCAACCTTCACAAGAACAATCCAAATACCACTTCATCTTCCCATCCCCAGACAAGAAATGATGACTTGTGGGCCCTTAAGTTCGACAGGTCCAGATCCAAACAAGGCTATGGGGCCAGAGTGGAATTGATCAACCTGCGGGGGAAATGCTTCCTTGCATCCTATAGGTTGTAGTTCAACTACACAAATAAAATCATGGAGTATGAGGCTCTGGTCCTTGGACTCCTATTTTCACTAAGGAAATGAATCACTCGCCTCTAGGCCCTAGGTGATTTAGAGTTTATTGTTAAGTAGGTCCAAAGTTAATACACCTATCACAATAAAAGGATGGCTGCATACCACAACTGGGCATGGAGCCTTATCAAATATTTTGATGCCTTTGGCATTGATCTTATTCCCTAGAGATAGAATTATGTCCTGGATTCCCTTGCTATTTTTTCTAGCACACTCAAGCCAATGGATGGCTCCCAACTTTGGAAATTTTCTATGGAGATGATCCCCACCCCATCCATTCTAGACAACATCACCCATTTTTAGGTCTTTGAGGACGATCAACATATCCTGACATTTATGGCCAATGTTGGTGTCTTTGAAGACCAGATAGTGGAAGAGAGAGATCACGATGATACTAGACAGGGCGATGAAGATGATGGGATCACAGACTTACCAACCAACACCATCCCTAAGGGGATGGTCAGACTTGAATGAATCTTTGAATTGGAATCTCAGGGCCGGGAAAAGATATCGTCCTCCTCTGAGGGAGGAAAATTTGAGAAAGTGAACATCGGCCAGCTCAGTGAAGAGAACATGATACACATTGGCACCTCCTGCTCCCTAGAGGAGAAGGAGAAGATTCTCACAGTTCTTCATGAATGCATTAATATAATTACGTGGGGGTATGAGGACTTGAAAACCTATGATACATCCATTATGACTCATACTATCCCACTGAAACTTGACGCTAAGCCTTTCCAACAAAATCAATGACCAATCAACCCATTAATCGAGCCTCTGATTTATCAGGAGGTTCAAAAACTATTGTCAGCCCGGATAATCTTCCCAATCCGCATACTACGTGGGTTTCCAACCTAGTCCCTATAAGGAAGAAAAATGATGAGATCTGCCTTTGCTTGGATTTCCAAAATTTAAATAAAGCTTCCAAGAAAGATAATCACCCTCTCCCCTCGTTGGATGAGGTACTGCAAATTGTGAATGGATCACAAATGATGTCTTTCTTGGATGGGTACTCCGAGTATAACTAAGTTATGGTTAAGTATGAAGATAGAGACAAAATGATGTTTACCACCAAGTGGGGAATGTTTTCCTATTAGAGAATTCCCTTTGGCCTGATCAATGTAGGGGCCACATTTCAGAAGGCTATGGACATTGCGTTTGAAGGCCTAGTGAACCGGTGCATAATCATCTACATGGATGATTTGACTATCTTTTCCCAGGATAGGCATGATCATTCCACCCACCTCACCCAGATTTGTGAGAGATGTCACCATTATGGAATATCCCTCAACCCTAAGAAATGCATATTCAAGGTCACTAAAGGGAATTTTCTCAGGCATATTATCTTTGAGAAGGGTATATCCATTGACCCTGAGAGAGTTGAAGAATTGCTCAACCTACAAATGCCCGGTAGCAAGAAGGAAATGAGATCTTTCTTTGGAAAGATCAATTTTGTCTGGCGGTTCATCATGGGATTTGTTGGAATCATAAAGCCACTCAATGAAATGATGAAGAAAGATACTGAAATTGAGTGGAGCCCTGAGGCAAAGCGGGCATTCACCCAGATTAAACAAACAATAAAAAAGGCCCCAGTCTTGGCTAGCCCATACTATTCCCTCCCCTTTTACATATATTCCTTTGCCTCGCCGCATTCCACCACGATAGTTTTGACCCAGAAGGTCAAAGGGGAGGAACGATCAATAGATTTTATGAGCTCCCCCTTTAAGAATGCCGAAGTCTGGTATTCACCTTTGGAGAAACAGGCCTTTGCTCTCGTTTGCGCTATGAAGAAATTCTGACATTATATTCTCTGGAGTAAAGTGCATGCTATTATCCCAAACCAGGTAGTAAAATCCCTACTGATGTAGAGTGAATTGGGTGAAAGATGGGGGAAATGGATGGCCATCCTCCAAGAATATGATTTAGAAATGCAACCCATGAAGATAGTCCAAGGCCAGGGACTATGTAGAGCGATGGCAGAAGAGAATCCACACCTCGAATGTCAGACATATATCCATCACTCAGGATCCATGGTACACAGACTTGGTGTACTCATTATTGAATAACAGATGTGTGGAGGGATTTCCTCCAAACAAATGTCACACCCTGTGATTGAAAAGTGCACACTTCATGATAAAAAATGCCACACTTTTTTGTAGGAACTATGAGGGAGTGTGCCTTGTGTGCATTGATAGGGTTCAAGCTGCAAAGATAATCAAAGAATTTCATGGGAAGTTTGGAATCAGGCATGGCTCAGCTGACGCCACTGCCTATTAGATCCTTTGAGCTAGATAATATTGGCCCTATATCTTTAAAGATGTCTACACTTATGTCAGGAAGTGCCATACTTGCGAGACTACGGTACATTGTGAGTGAAACCCGGCTATGCCTTTGTAGCCAGTCTTCAAAGCTATACCTTTCACCCAATGGGCATTTGAATTTATTTGTGAAATCAACCCTAACTCATTTTCCAACCATCAGTACATCTTGACTACCACAGATTATTGCACATGATGGTCTGAAGTGATCCCTTGAAAAAACAACACGACCGATGTAGTCATAAAATTCCTGGAAGAAAACATCGTCACACAATTTAAAATGCCTTTTGCTATAGTATGTGACAATGGCATGGCATTTTATTTTGCATAATTTCTTGAATGGACCTATGATAGAAAGATCACCCTAAATTTCTCCAACAACTATTACCCTCAGGGGAATGGTGTTGCTGAATTGACCAACAAAAATTTACTTGGAGTGATCAAACATCTATTAGGACAGAATCCCTGGGACCGACACCAAAAGCTTAGATTTTCTCTCTGGATGGATCATATTTGGATTAAGGCAGCCCTAGGGACTTTCCCATTCCACCTGGTTTATGGCTAAAACCCAGTATTCTCTATTAACTTATAGATCCTGGTGTTGCAGTTCATGCATGAATTCGGCAACCGAGACAACATTGTGGAGGTTTGGCTCCTAAATCTTGTGTGAATGGAAGAACAAAGAGACGCATCCCTTGAACACTTTGTACATCACCAAGTAGTAGTAAAATGATGGTTTGACCGAAGATCCTAGTATAAGGCCTTTCAGATTTTAGACTTGGTCCTTTTGTGAGACAAGGCATGGGAAAAGAAAGGAAAACACACCAAATTCCAACGACTCTAGCTTGGACCATACTTGATATCTAAGATCTATGGGGAAAATAATTATCACCTCAGTACCATAACTGGAGAAGCGGTTCCATTTCTTGTCAATGGATAGTTTCTTAAGCATTATTTTGAATGAGGTAAGTTTGTCCAGAATTGTATTTTATGTAAAGTCCTGCTTGTAAATATCCTTCCTGGTGCTCTGTTTTTGGTGCCTTGCCTTGTAAATAGTTTTGTTGGCTGTCCTCCGGAACTGCCCCTTTTCCTTTTTCATTTTGTTTTGGCTTTGTTCTTTCTTTTTTGGGTTCCCATTGTTTTGCCTGTCCTTTTTGTAGACTGGTATGCTTCGCATAACATCTAGTCTCCGGAATGGTACCTTTTGCATTTTTGTTGAACTTGGAATCTATTGTTAGCATGGTGGAATTGGTCTGCACTCTAGAGTTATTGTGTGAGTTTGGTAATAGGATATGAGTAATCTTCATCAGATTCATCCCTGGAAGTTTGGGAATCAGTTAAATTAAAATCAAAAGGAACAAGTAATCAGACACACTGAGGGTAGATCGGTCGCACTAGTTTGTTGGTCCAAGTATGAAAAACATTTAAATTCTTTCTGGGTCCAGAGTTTTTCTCCCCTATTTAATAATTTGAAGTGGATGGAAAGGTGAAAGGAGTACCACCATTAAAATTATCTAAGATTAAGGTTAATGGTGAAAGGAGTACCACCTTCCCATCTAAGAAAAGAAAGAAATAAAGAAAACTGGAGAATGGGGAGGAAATTCTGGTATTTGGAGGAAACTAGCAGATTTAATGAATTTGGTTTGATATATTTAGTGCCTCTTCTCTACTTCTCATAGAGGTCATTGGCTTGATTTTCTTTCAAAGCACACACTTCACAACTGATGAAAGACCAAGGATTGAATCATGTATGGGCTGGATTTTCTCAGACGCTTCGCACATTGCAAGCAAGATGCTCCAAGTAACGATTGATTATGATTTTTCTAACTAGAGATTCTGTAGTTCTCAAATGTGCTAAGGAATTTGTCCCAGATAGTCACCATTTTTTATGCCTTGCATACCCATCCCTACATTTTGTGTGCAAACTATTGGGTCCCCTCTTTTTTCTTTTGCTCTTGCCTTGTTTCTTTCCTTTTTCTTTGTTTTCCCTCTGGGATTTTCTTCCATGAGGTTTGTTTTTCTTTTTGTTTTTTTTTCTTGCATCTCTGGGGCCCAGTCCTAGAGTTTATTCTCTCCAGAGCTAGATTCTGAACTTTGAGATTCTCCTCAACTATGCATCCTCTCGCGAGAAGGCATAGTTGCATAGAATCCCTGGGCTCAGAGTCTGAAGGTCTACTTGTTCTAGAGTCTTGCAGGGAAGAATGTAACTTTTTCTTACCCTAGGGGTATAAATTGAAGTCACCTATCATTTTCACATTTACCACGATAAAAAACCTAAGGCAATTTACTAGAGCAATTGAAGCAAATTTGAAGCGATTAAGTATTGATTATCCTAGTGTTTAGAAACATTTAGCAGGTGGTTTGCGGTGTTTTTTCGTAGTGTTTAAAGGATAGCTTGTTGTAGGACTTCAGCGTTCATCCTTCTCACATCTCCCGTGCTCCAGGTAAGCCTTTTGGTGTTCATTCCCTGGTTTCTGGTTTTTTGGTTTTGGTTTGTTTTTGGTTTTGTTTTCTTTCTATTTTTTGTTTGCTTTTGGTTTTGTTTGGGTTTTTTCATTTCTAGTATTGTCTTTTGGTCACCTACCATTGGCGGGTTGGCACTGGCAGAAGGTTGTCCGCCCTCTACGTAGTTGTAATTTAGGATGGTTTCCTGTGCAGTTGTAATTTATGTAGCTATTTTGTATATTGTGTAAATACCTGTAAATGATGTGTATATATTTTGGCCCTTGACCCTCTGTGTTATGCTATATTTTTAATGTATATCCTTCCAATATCATGTCAAGCTCACCATGCCTTAACCCATGTTTTCCCCAAATCCATGAGCTCACCTTCTCGATGGAATACCACCTGGTTCACACTCGACTCCGTGCTAGTTTGAATAATGGTAGTTTTCTCTCTCCTCCGTTGAATCAGTCTTAATGGAAAATTTATTTTTCATGCATGCTTTCAAGTCCAGCCAAGTGGCTTCTACTTCACGCGTGCTCAGACAGTTATTAGCATCATCTCCATAACTCCTATTTACTACATGGCCATGTGACACCCACGTCAGCCTAGTATGGCTCACCTTTCGGCCATGTCACCCAACTATTAGTTTTTAGACTCTGAGTCCTATGTCCCCATCTGACTCCTGTTCCACTAGTATCATATGTGCTGGAATCCCGAGAGCCCTAGATGTTGGTCAGTTACCTTAGTTCTCATTATACACACATCTTTCTCAGGATTTGACAAACTAACCCCTGTAGGTGCGGATGTGATGGTAAGATCTCTAGACCTTGCAGTAGCATTCTATCTTATATAAATTCTAATGGTCATCTTTCCTTGCAGGTTGCAAGCATCTAGTTCATTAATCATGTCAGAGGCATCCACATCCTCTCCACCCAGGAGTCCAGATCTCCCCACCACGGCAGTCACTAGGGAAACTATTAGAACTAAGATCGAGAGGGCCCTAGAAAAAAAAGCTCCCCCTGACCATGAAGTAATTGAAGGAAAACACTATCATGGGTTTGAATATTGAGTCCAGTGTTCAGTTGATCACTGACACTAGCATCAGAATGTAAGCCAAAATGCAGGCCCTGGTGAAAATGATGTTTATCCAATGAACGGCTGAAGACCTATTAGCCATCAATATTGGCAATTTTGGGATTCTAAAGGCTGCTTGCTTCCTGTGTTTCATGCAAGCCCTAGAACTTATTCTTACTCTGGCTGCACACTACAACTTGCCTGTCTGAGCCATCATGCTCACTGCCTTGGTTTCAACTGGGTACCCAACTCCAATGGTGTCTTTAGATGCCAAAACTTTTAAGGCTAGTCTGGGAATTCCCCAGTTTGATGACATGGTCATCGTCACCTGATCTGAGGCACTACAGGAATTTATGGCTTTGGAACAAATGGCTAAGAAATATCTAAACAACAATTGGCTCAAGACACCAAAGAAAGACTCCAAAATAGTGAAGCTGGAAATCCCACGATCAGAATTCAAGGAAAGCATACAGATGGGGATCATAGCATTGTGTAGGATCTTTGGAAAACCCCATGCCTGGGAATTTGTGGCATAGATGTAATAATTCTTGATCAGTATCTCTTCCGGTGAGAAATACTTTGATTGGGCCACCATCATCTCAAACCATGTGGACTCCCAGCTCCTCCAGGTCACTCGAACCTCTAAATTCTACATGACATCCTATGTTCTCTAGGTCTTGGAACAACAATGACCCATCACAAATGGGCTTCTCACAACAGGTGTACTCGGGGTCAGTCTGGGCCAAAAGGCTCCCTGGGATTATTTCCCACAAATCCAATGGGAGGCTAGTTTCCTTAGCTTCTGCTGAGTAAATAATGCCTTCATTTACTACAATCTCCTCACACCTACCAGGGATGTCGAGTACTACCTCTCCAAGGAGGCAATCAATTTTGTCAAAATTTATAGCCACTACTACATTTAGTTCCAGTAGAACACTTATATTTGGGTAACTGGCTTCTCTGGGAAACCCTATTTGTTGCCCAAGCACTGTGGAAACAAAATAATTCTTTTTGAATACTGTTGACAAATATTGGAAGTGCACGCCGTTTGCATGGTGAAGAAGGTAATAAATTTTCTGTTCCCAATCACCTATGGGAATTAATCATGTAGTCTGACCATGACAAGAGAGGCGGACAATGAAATTGAAATCTTGGGCCTAAGTGAATTCTATCTCGAGCGGAAGAAATTTGATCCGCTAGGCAAAATAGCAATGACACTTCCCTGGGTATCAGAGCCCCGTGCATTTAACATGGAGGATTTTTGGGAAGATTTCCAGGATGATTTTGAGGTCTAGAGCCAACACTTTATCTGGATGACAATGGGGATGATGCAGAGGTTCAAGCTTTGAAAATTCTCGGATGACTTCTCAGACACCGGGTCCATAGTAGACCCACAATACAAGGAAAAAGAAGTAGACAAGATGGCCCTCCCTCCAGTAGACTGGAATGCCTAGAAAGGGCCAAAAATTGAGGATCTCACCTGTGATATGGTTGATCACAGCCACATGTATTTTAAGAAGGCATGCCCAAGGAGTAGACGCAAAGTTGGCCCGTTTGTAGGGGGCTCAACTTCTGGGACCTAAACTTCCTCACAAGCGGAGGACAAAGGAAAAAGGATAATGCGGGCCCCATCGCAAACCCTATATGTGACCCCCATAATAGAGGAAATGCAAGAAATGATGGCGGTCTCCCAGCAAATGAAGGACAAGTTAATAACATGGTTGGCCACCTTGGTCTATATGATTGGACCTGTCTGCCCTCCTTCTTCACCTTCACTGGAAGTATTGATGGTCAGAGCAACAAGGACGAGAGCAGAAGAGGAGCGGGAAGCTATGATGGATGCATGCCCCCCTTTGATAACTAGGAGAAAGAAAAAGAAGAACTCTCAACTAAAGGCTGAACCAGAACTTGGGATGCCAAGCATCCAAGAGGTTCAGATTATTTCTTCTGACTCTCCGGAGCTGAGCAAGGAACCCGAGGATATCCCTGAGAACTCCCCTCCCTGTGATGAATTTGATGATTTATTTGGAACTGATGAATTTGGGAACTTGCAGGGAGATATTGAGAGATCGGTTGAAGAAATCACTGCCCAAGAGGGAGTGGCGCCCCTTCTTGAAAGAAAAGTCCCAGAGAAGGAAGCTTCCCAAAAACAAGAGACCTAGGCAGAGGAAGCAGGAAAACAAGAACAAGTGAGCATCTCTAAAGTCTCAGAGATACAGGTTGAAGGAACCACAGAGAGAAGACAAACACAAGATGAGAAACCATCATCAGTCAGGGGAACCAGACCAATAGGATCAATTGTAACCCCAATTGTCATGCTCCAGATGCCGCTTCCAAAGGAAACATTCAGTGAGGTAATCACAGTGGCTCAAACATTGAATCTCAGCCCGATACCTCCACCACCTCTAGAGAATGCACTAACAGAAGAAGACACTCTAGAAAAGGAGGTTAATGAAAAATAGCAGTAGGGTGGGGAATAGAACCCTAGAGAAACAAATGTTAATCCCAACAAAGCTGAAGGTATAGATGTCGGGGTGGATGACACAAGCACTATTGAGATAAATCTTGCTGGTGGGCCTGAAAACATAGGAAAAGAGTCAGGGATGGCTCAGAATATAGGGGAAGCACAGAAAAATCCTAGAGGGGAAGAACAAGAATGGACACTGGCTACAAAGCCAACCCTACCATCTCAATGGTTGATAGAATCCTGGAAGAGGAAGGCCCCGGCAACACACAAAGCCCATCTCTCACTGGCAGAGATGATGACCCAAATGTAGAATCCTCCCAAGGCCAAGAAGGCTCAGATGGTGCACATTGTTCGGACTAGGCTGGGTGGAGATACAGTTGCAGTGATTGAAACACCTTCCCCAGATGCAGACGAGGCCATGACTAAGGCTGATGAATACTCCATCACCAAAATATCACTAGGGAAGAGAGGAAAATAGGGCGAACTGGACCTATTAAAAGTGTAAAGGAGAAAAATAATGCTTATAGAATAAGAGTGTTTTGATACTCACATCACTTAACACCTTACATTTAATGTTTAGAGTGGAGGGATAAATAAGATATTCCCTTTTATTCTCATATGCACAAAGGAAGGATCCAAATTGATCAACCCAAAAAGGATCAATGCATAAGTGAATCAATCTATTGGAAATAAGAATAAAGGAGATCCTAGGTTTCCCTCTTAAAGTGTGGCATGGATGAATGTAAATGTGTGATAGATTTAGAATGATTAAGGATTTGAATTGAAATGAATGATAGAAAATTACTAACCTTAAAATATTACAGATCAAAGAATGCTATTTTCTGAGGTCTGTAGATTGTGTCTAGAAAAACGGACAGTTGATACTGAATTGAAACGCAGAGTTGAACAAAACCCAGAAATCATTTTTCATTCCGATGTCTTCTTATGAAAAAGGTTGACCGTGACCCATAAATGTCAACCCTGACCCAATAATGTCGACCCTGACTTGCACAGATCTGAAAGTGACTTTGTTCGCGGAACCAAAAAGTTTGCCGAAAAGGGTATCCAGATCTGGGTTCAAATTCACTGTCCTGTACCTATACTTTCAAGAAAAAGGAGATTTTTTTGTTGTGGGGGAGGGGTTTTCCTTAGTTAAACCCTAATTTAGGAATTAACCTTGAAATCAATAAAGTGCAGAATGCTAGCAAGTAGTAGAATTGAATCTAACAATGAAGCTATGATATTGAATAGATATGTAATTGTAATTCAAATGTAAGCAAGTATGTAAATATGAAAGAATGGAATTTAGAAACCATAAAACTCCATGATTGTATGATTGGAATCCACCTTGAAGAGATGATGAAAGAGTCTTGAGGATGCACAAAGGATCTTGAAGGAAGATCACACCATCATGATGGCTAGATCTAGGGCTTGAATGATAAATCTT
>MU227289.1:1119181-1132394 GCA_018584345.1 Thuja plicata
TAATGAGTGAAGGGGCTCATTAATGGAGATGTAAGAGCCATTAATGCCCAAGGCATTAATAAGGCATGGGAGAGACATAGGCTTAAGGCATCTTCATTAATAAGGCATTAATGAAAGCCTTAAAGAATCAAGGTAGAGTGTAAGAGGATGGCTTGAGAAGGTGGACCTTAAGGAAGTCAAGCCTGAGAAAGTGGACTTTCTCAAGTGGGTTGAGTTGCTAAGCATTCCTTGATGGAATGTGACAACATTAGGAGGTGGGTTAGGGATAGAATTAGGATTAGGATTAGATTACCAAGGGTGAATGGGTTGAGAAGGGTTAGAACCCAGGGTAGAAGTGGTTGGGATAGGTTAGGTTAGGGTTTAGGGGAATATAAATAAATGAAATAAACTTATTTAATTCATTTAGAGATATAGGAATTAATTATTTAAACAATGAAATTGCTTTTTAATAATGAGGGGACTATAGCCATTTTAATTAAATTAAATGGGCAAGGGGAATAGGTTATTTTGCAAGTGGGTAATTTGATTTAGGGGTTTATATAATTCCTTTATAATTAAATACTATAGCCATGTTTGATTTTGATTTGATTTAATTGGTTGAAATTGATTTGAATTGTATGGCTATAATAGTTAATATAATTCAGTGATAAAAATCACTTAGGACATTAAATAGATTTGAAGAATTATGCCAAGAAGTAACATGGTCATTTGGAAATAATCAAGGGTATGATCACACTTAGGGAAAATAGGGTCCATAGTCAGAACAAACCAAATTTAGGTGGTTACATTTGCCCCTCTTTGAATTGATGTGCGAGCAACGCATTGATTCAAAGAAAGTTTTCAATTTTGACTTTAGAAAGATTGAGAATTCTGTTCTTGGTTGTCAAATGAAATGTTGATGAGATCAGTCTCGTAATCGATTGAACCATACTGATAGAATTGATTTTGAACTTGGTTTTTGTCCAAAGATCAATAAAAGATTTTAAAAATACCATTTCTAAACTTGGTTGTCATCCAAAAATGATAATACTGATTCTGAACTTGGCTGTCATCCAAAATCCAGTATGAAGTTGCCAGGAGCTTTAAAAATCTTTTTAAAATGAGGAAACATAAGATATCCAGCTTATGAGAACCAAAGCTTTCTATCCAACAGTTCTGACTTTAGTCAAGGAAACTGTTATGCCCCTAGTTTGTTTGATAACGAAGTCATTTTCATGCTGTTTCGAGAAAAAAATTAATTGATGATAGTGTGATCATGCCCCATCGGGAATGAAATCAAAGGAAAAGAAATAAATCCCTCAATTGAAAAGAACAGAACACTTGCAGGAAGCGGTTGGGCAAGAAAGAACAGAGTAGAAGAAGTGAAGGAGCAGGGGTGTGTTTAAGAGTAAACACACAAGTACCAAGTTAATCACATTGAAAATATGAGTTCAATTTTTTTCCCGATAGATCAAAGATTTTGGGAAGCATGGGTATTAGTAATAAACTTGGATTTTTGGAAGAAGATAGAAAGCATTTTTGAGCTCAAAATTCCTTATGCTGTTATTTCATTTATAAATGCATCATGCAATCTCTAAATGTAGCTATATGAAGACTCTTAGGACTTTTTCACTGATTAGCAAATTTGGCAACATTTTATCATCATTGGGCGCTTTTTGGAATGGACCACCTGATAGTACAACCATCACTAATACCCACTAATATTATGATAATATGAATACTATGTTTTATTGGAATGTTAGAAATAGACTTAGGCATTAAGGCATAGAAGCCAGGATAACAAAATAGTCACCTTCCTTTTAATATACCAGTTTCTGAGTAAGGCAAGATATTGAACCCACAATGACCTTGAAAATTCATATCCTTGGGTACATTGTGATTCATATACCTTAGTGAGAATCTGGATCAGAAAATAGACAAGGAAACTGTGTCAAACTCACCGTAGTTTACACATAACAAAGATTGAGATATATGCGGCTATCCACCCATAGTGGTAGCTCTTACCATAAACATCTAAGTTAGGTGAAATTTATAGGATCATGTTGAACAATCACCATACACAGAAAATCAAGAAAACATTATGCCCCCAATCCTTGTGACTCTTTGTCTTTGCACATACATCATTGAGTAACTAAGAAGACATAATAAATCATTAATTGAGAATCAATCAAATAAAATTTATAATTACTTAGATTCCCCTAGTTGAAAACATCATCAGGACATTTAAAGAATCATAATCAAACCATTAGCAAACTGTGTGTTAATTAGTACTTTGTTCATCCATATGTCAAACACAGTAAAGATTCATTAATCAGAAATTTAGAATATAAGCAATATGGTGTTCCATGTCTGTGCGTTGATAGGATCATTTGTTCATGTTTGTAATCCAATATAGCCCTGTAGGAATGCTATGATTGTAAATGTCATGTCCCATGTTTTGAAAAGACACCGTTGTTTTTGAAAAATTGACATTGTTTTGCATGTATCAAGAAATGTTGTGTTCGTGAGGCAAACCAATCTAGAGAAACCTAGCAACCGCAACTAACTATGCCAACAAAGATGCCCCCAATGTAGAATGACCTATTCCTAAGACGTAAAGATAGACAAATCCCAAGTAAGGACAAGATAGTCATGTAGGAAAATGAAGTCAGCGTATGAGCACAGGCAAAATTATGAAGGCCTAGTATTAGTAGTGCATTGATAGATGGAGCACAGAACACAAGTGATGCCTGATTGCCAGGTTTTCATCACTTGGCAAGATCTTTTCTTTCTTTTTGCTACCCAGATGCCTGTTTTACCAGGTGCTCATTAAGGCACTTTTCTCTTTTTTCAATTTTTTTGCTATTTTTGTTTTTTTGAATGTTTTTGTAGTATCAAGGTGCCTGTTTACCAGTTTTTCACCAAGGATACCCATTTTGAAGGACCTTTTCCATTATTTTTGAATTTCTTTAGGATCAATTTTCTGAATGTTTTTGGTATTTTGTAAGAACTATTTGCTGTACAGGCTCTGCTAGCCGAACATCAAGCGTAAAACCGCTTTAAATGTAAAGTGTTGATAGGATCAGGAAGAATGTCTCTCTTAGGTGTAGCTGATTGATAAGCTCTAGTCCCAAAAGTAGCTATGATAACATAAGGTCCCAGCCAGTTAGGTTCAAACTTTCCTTTCTGTTCCCTGTTAGGCTGGTTCTTAGGATTCTCTTTGAGGACAAGGTCCCCCACTTCAAACTTGCGTGGTTTGACCTTCTTGTTGTAACCTTTGGACATACGTGCTTGATACACTTTGAGGTGATCGAACGCTTGTTTCCTGTGCTCATCTAGTAGGTCCAGAGAATTTACCTAATCAATGCGCTATTGCTCGTTAGTAACCAGTCCTTGTAAAGATATCTGCAAAGATGGGATTTCAACCTTAATAGGTAATACTACTTCAGTGCCATAGACTAGAGAAAATGGTGTGGCTCCAGTTGGTGTTCGGATGCTTGTTCTATAGGCCCATAGTGCCAGATTTAGTTGTAGATGCTAGTCTCTGCTAGACTTTCTTACTATTCTGTGTAGAATTTTGAGAATATTTTTGTTTGATGCCTTAGCCTGTCCATTACCTTGAGGATAATAGACCGAGGAGCAATGTTGAGTGATATGGAACTGTTCATAGAGGTCATCAATGTCTTGATTTTTAAATTAGCCCCCATTGTCTGTCACAATAGAAGAGGGTATCCCATATCTACAAATAATGTAGTTCAAAATGAACATAGCCACCTGTTTGCCAGTGGCTTTGATTAGCAGAATGGCCTCGACCCACTTCGTGAAGTACTCAGTCACTATAATGATAAGCTTGTGTCCATTTGAAGAGTTGGGATATATTTGTCCAACCAAGTCAAAGGCCCATTGCTGAAATGGCCAATGTGTTATGAAAGGTATGAGTTCTCTGGCAGGAGCATGAATAAGGTTTCCATGTGTCTGGCATTTAAAACATGCTTTTGAAAATTGAATAGCATCTTTCTCCATGGTAGGCAAATAATAGCCTACTCTGAACAGTTTTTAAGCTAATGAAAAGCTATTTGAGTGGGATCCGCACACACCTTCGTGGACATCTTTTAATGCTAGATCAGACTCCTCAAGTTCTAAACATCAAAGAAGTGTACCATTGAGACTACATCGATATAGGTTGTTAGTTATGAGGACGTAATGCGATGCTGTCCTAATTAGGGATCTTTTTTCATTTCTGGATAGATTGGCAGGAATGGTTTGGTCAGAAAGGTACGTAATGATACTGGCATACCGAGATGGATTTGGGGTATTCAAGGCACATATTACTTGGTATTCAGGGTTAGAAAAGGCCGGATAGGATATTCTTCCACCAAGAAGTCATAGCGGAATTACTGCTCCTCTAGTTGTAACATGGATGCCAAGGTAGCCATAGCATCTGTAGCCTTGTTCTCTGATCTTGGTATCTGCTGGAAGGTGACAAAGACAAAGTATTTCTTCAGATCATCAACTAGTTGCTTGTAGGGCATCAATTTTTCATCTTTTGTTTGATACTCCCCATTGACTTGATTGATAATTAGTTGAGAGTCACCATACACGTGTAGCTCTATGATCTTCCATTCCATGGATAGCTTGAGGCCATTGACCAATGCTTCATATTTTGAAATATTGTTGGTGCATGGAAACATCAATTTGTAAGATTTGGGAATCTTGTATCCTTGTGGAGTTATGAAGAGAACCCCTGCTCCAGATCCTTGTTAAGTGAATGAACCATCAAATTACATCTTCCATGGATGTTCAGTGAGATGCATGATTATTTCATCAGAAAATTCAATTAGTAAAGGTTCATCATCCCAGAGTGGTGAATCAACTATTTGATCTGCAAGTACCTGTCCTTTGATAGCTCTCAATTCTACATATTCAATATCAAACTCACTTAGAATTAGGACCCATTTTGCCAAACGTCCTGTTAATGTTGTTCTGCTCAAAAGATACTTTAGAGGATCTATCTTAGCAATGAGCTTTACTGTATGAGAGAGCATGTAGTGTCTTAATTTATGTGATGCAAATATGACTGCTAAGCATGCTTTCTCAATAATGCTATAATTGAGCTCATAAGTAACTAGAGTTCTACTAATGTAGTAGATAGCTCTTTCTTTCTTTGTCTCATCTTCTTGCGCCAGTAATACTCCTAGGGATGTAGCTGTTGCTGAAATGTATAGGATAAAATGTTTTGCATGAATAGGAGCCATAAGAATAGGTGGGGCAGCGAGGTACCCCTTCAATTATCTAAAGTTTGCTTCACAGTGTTCATCCCATTTGAATGTAACCCCTTGATGTAGTAGCTTGGTAAAGGGTTGTGCCTTATCTGCAAGTTGGGACATGAATCTACTAATAGACTGGATTCTCCCTTGTAGTGTCCTCATTTGACTGATATTACATGGAGGAGTCATCTCTAGAATAGCTTTTACCTTTGCAGGATCGACCTTGATTCCCTTTGCTGATACTATGAGTCCTAGGAGCTTGCCTGATTGGACCCCAAAGGCACATTTCTTCAGATTGAGCCTGAGTTGGAACTGTTCCATTTGATCCAATATCTTTCTTAGGTCAGCAATGTGAGTACCTCTCTCTTTGGATTTAGCCAATGTGTCATCGACATAGTCCTCCATGTTTTTGTGCATCATGTCATGGAATATTGTTGTCATAGCTCTTTGGTATGCTGCATTGGCATTCTTGAGCCCAAATGGCATGACGTTCTAGCAAAATGTGCCCCATGCACATGTGAATGCAATTTTCTCTTGATCCTCAGTGGTGATCTTGATTTGATTATAACCCGAGAATCCATCCATTAAAGAATACATCTGAAAGCCAGCTATAAGGTCTATGATCATGTCAATATTTGGTAGAGGGAAATCATCTTTCGGACATGCTTTGTTGAGGTCTCTAAAGTCCGTGCAGATCCTAATAGATTTATCAGATTTATAAATAGGGACCACATTAGAGATCCATGCTACATAGGCAATGACTCGAATAAATCCAGCCTTGAACAACTTTTCTAATTCTATTTTTACCAGTAATGCAACATGAGGATGCATTTTTCTAAGTTTTTGTTTCACGGGCTTGATCCTGGGAGCTATAGATAAGTGGTGCATAATGAGATTGGGATCTAGCCCTAGCATATCAGTATAGGACTAGGTGAATTTGATCTTTTTCTCTTTCAGGAACTCTATGAACTGTACCTTCTCTTCTTTTGATAAAGATTGTGCTAGATGAACTATCTGAGGATCTTCAACAGTGCCCAAGTTTACTGGCTGTGTTGGTTCAATCAATACCGAAGATCTTTCCTGAAAGTGTTCAGGGAGGATATCAAGAGTCTCATCCTTTGGCACCTCGAAGAGGCTTTCACCATTGTTTATGTCTTTTTTCTTTACTATTTTGGGATCTGATACTGCCACAGAGTGGTTTTCACCATCAGTCTACTTTTTCTTTTTATTTTTCAATTTGTGACTAAGAAACTTGATATCCTCCTGTGACATGTTCTATCTCCTTGCATTGGTGGAAGAAGGGTGAGGTTCACAAGCATTAAGGTAACAAGCTATGGAGTGGTCATTGGGAAAGTCAAGGATAGGAGTAGGATCTGTTTCAGTCCAATCAATTAGGTCTGGAAGTACCAATTTTAGGGAGTCAGATTCTGGGAAGGACAACATCATCTTAGCATCACAACTATTAACCGACATGACATGGTCTGTTAAGTTAATATCTTTGAGGTTTAGATCAATAAGAGTAAGATTGTTGTTAAAAAGGTCATTGTCAGTTATATATGGATTGAACTCTAGCGACTCGTCAGTAGATATCTCATCATAATCCCTTTGTAAAAGGAGGCTTCTTGCTTGTAGCCTATGAAATTCTTCTAGAGCTATGTATTCACCAGTGTCTCCATTAATGATCGGAGGGAGGAACTCTTCTTCTACCTCAGGAGGATCAGTATCATTGAAAGGAGTGTCCAGTTGTTTACTAGGAGCTAAGGAAGTTGCAAACATGTGAATTGTATCTATTCCAATATCCTCGAAGGCAATAGATAGCCTATCCCACTCATAGTCATGAGAGTCTATGACATTATCATCAGATCCATTTAAATATTCAGCAATGTTTATTTGATGGACTTGGTTAGCTGCTAGTAGATCAAAGTGAGGTAGATCGAGGACATGTGAAATTGTGACCAATTGCCCCCAGTTAGGATGTAAATTCTGTGGCCGGGGTTCCTCTTGAGTGATTATTGCTATGGTGTCTCCTACCTCTTGAATGGGAGGTTGTTCTAGCAAAGGAGTGTGAAGATCCTATGGTACCTCAAAATTAGGTACGTAGCGTTCTCCTTGATATTCAGGATTTTGTGTACCAATATGTAGCAACCTTTCATAAGGCCATAGTTCTGATACTATCTCATCTATTTTATCACTCCCTATTTCAGAAGGTGGCCTCTCTTTTGAAGTAGGTTTGTTGGATTGAGTATTAAAGCCCAGTCCTATTTTATCTCTATTGAGGCGAAACTCCATGGGAATAGGTTCAATGATCCCCCATCTTGTGTCATTCAGAGGTCCTTTTCCTTTGTAACCCATTTGTTTGAGGAAATCATATCCCTTCCCATACTGTTCTGGGGATATCTTCACATGTTTAACCTCAGAGTCCACTGTTTCTCCTTTGTAAAGCAAGTTCAAGACTGCCTGTTCTTCTGTGTTATCTGAAGAAGATGTGGATGCCTTTATCATGCTAGTTGCCTTGTGTACTTCTAGCTCTTTGAGTGCTAGAGGTGTGAATATTGACGAAGGTTTTCCATAAGATCTTGGTGATACTGGAAGCTCTATCATTGAGGGAGTCAGGTCCAACTTATACTCTCCCATACCTATTTCTTGAAGTTTCAATGTTTTGCTAAAACCCTTCATAACCATGTCCTTGGTAGTTTCAGGAACAATTACATCCATAGCCTCTTTGTTGTGTGGGATCATGCTACCTACTTTGATATTGTTGCAAGTGTAGTTGGCATCTGTCGGAATTATCACTTCTATCCCATTATGTGGGAATTTGCTGCATTGGTGATAAGTGGATGGTACAACTTGCATTTCATGAATCCATGGTCTGCCTAGTAGAATATTGTAGGCCAGTGGTAGATCCAAAACTTGACATATAACGTTCCTTTCAATGGGTCTGACTCTGATAGGTAGAGCAATAAGACCCCTAGAGGATCTTTCTTCCTCATCATATGCTTTGATGGTGATCTTTTTTCTAGTGTCAATTGTTTGTTCTGAGAGACCTAGTCTCCTGAAAAGATCCAGTGTACAGATATTTAATCCTGTGCCTCCATTTATCAATACAAATTTAACACGGGATTTATGAATAAGGACTTCGATATGGAGGGGTTGATTGTGTGGATGGGTCAATGACTTGTCGTCCTCTTCAAAAAAGGAGAGGTAGTGTGGTGTTGAGATGTGATTGACCATCGCTTGAAACTTGTCTATATCAATATCCTTCATAACATTAGCAGTGTGTAGGGCTTGTTCTAGGATTTCCCTATGCACAGTGGATATCTTGAGCAACTCGAAGATGGAAATTTTGGCAGCGGTTCTTTGTAATTGGTCTACCAAGTCATATTTTTCTTTGGGGATAGTGACCACATGTTTTGCTGCTGGTTTAGGGACTGTTATAATAGGAACCTTTGAGGTGGGTGTTGGTTTTGGAGGTCCCTTGATTGTAACCTGTGCTTGGCTCTGTATTAGAGCATTTGAGGAGGATGAGGCTCCTTTAATCATGAACATATTGAGGGATTCGGTTTTGATATTGAGCATATTAATCACATTGTCACTCTTGGAATAGGTTTAGTTTACCTCATTACCTTTCCCTTTAGATGTTTCTCCTTGATTATAATTAGGGAAGGGTTTATTAAATGCTGTGTGATCTTCATTCGTAGTGTGTCTGTCCACCTTGATCTTACCTCCTTTGATGAGGTCTTGGATGACATGTTTTAGTTTGAGACAATTATTAGTCTTATGTCCCTTGTTCTTGTGGAAGACACAATAGGAGTTATCATCCCACCATCTGGGTTTGACCATTGGTTCCCACGGTTTAGAATCGGGAATCGTAAGAACTTTGTTATCCACCAATGTTTTAAAAATAGTTTCAAGAGGTTCCCCCAAAGGAGTGAATGTTCATTGGGGTTTTGAAGTCCATGTTTATCCCTTGTCATTATCATTATTTGTTTTGGGAACAGGAGGTGTTACTTTAGCTTCTTTTCTTTCTTGCATGCCATTGGTTAGATTGAATGCTTCAGGTTTAGAATTAATGTTAGAGGCATCAACTACTCCGTCATTAACAACATTCTTGTTTTGTTTCCACCATTTAGGTTTGGATTTGGAACTACTGCCTTTGCTTTCATTTTGAAGGGTGATCTCTCCCTTTTTGACCATGAATTCCTCAATGCGGAGGGCATTTTTAATCATCCTATCGAAGCTAGGAGAATCTTGCATTTGTAGAGCATAGCTCAATTCAGGTATGAGATTATTGACAAAGATTTATATGTTTTCTATCTCGGGAATGACCCGTGAATATCATGAAAAAATCTTCCTCCATCTCTGTAGGAAATGTATAAAGGATTCTCTAGTTTTCTATTTGGTATTACACAGATCCATCATAGTTATGTCATGTTGGATGTTGTAGGAGTAATGTTGAATGAACCGTTGCATCAAATACTTGAATGTTTTGACATTAGGGTTCAATTTTGAAAACCACTCCATGGAATTACCTCCTAGACTTCCTAGAAATAGTTGAATGAGGTATGTGGGTTTGTGCATGTACTCAATGCTTAAAACACAGAATTCTCTTACATGGTCATGTGGATCAGTTTCTCTTGTGTACTTGTCATACTTAGGCCTTGCCACATTAGTAGGAAATGGGACCATGGTGATACTCTTGTCGAAAGGAAATAGACAAATGGCATCCAAAGAGTATTTTGTTTTAGGTTTGTCCTTTTCTTGTTTGAGGTTAGTGAGCTCTGTTTGCATTAGATTGAGCTGTTTGGTGAGAATAGATATCGGGTTTGGTACCTCCTTTTCTTTGAGTTCATCCACATTATAATCCTTGGGTAGCTTGACAACTAAGGATGCTAAATGGAGGAAGTATTTCTCTTTATCATCACCAATTATCTTCTCTAATAGCTTGTGGATTCATTTACTCTATTTGAGTTTTTCATATTCATCTTCAGGGATCTCTTCTTCACTATCTGACCCAAATGGATTACGTTCAAACTTGGGTCTTTCTTCCTCTTTTGTGCCTTCGGATTGTGCTTGTTTGCCATCATTATAACTCTCAAAGGCCTTACTCCAATCATTAGTGTTTCTATCTATTTGAGGTGAATCAAGATCAAAAAAGGGAACTGCGAGAAGTTTCTCCTTTGAAGTGTGGTGTCTTAGGAGGCACTTTTGATCCTTTAGTTGTGTACTGGTTGCGTCTTGTGTTAACTAAGAAGTTTGTTTCTCAACTTCGTTAACGCTTCCCAATTGTGCAAGTATGGTTTTCAGATCATTCAAGTGGGTGTGTCTAGGTAGATGTAACTGTTTGTTGTTGGTGGATGTAAATGAGTCCAGTGTTAGAGGGTTAGAATGCCTTGATATTGAGCTGGGAATCAAGTTATTGATAGGAAATGGGTAGACCACACGTATTGAACTAATTGTGAAAGACTGACTATGCATGCAAGGTAGATGTTTTAAAAGTGTTTTGAAATAAAAATAGGGAGACCAGAAGAGACAATAGGAACCAACTAAAGAGAAAAAAAGGGTATCCTAATCCACTGAGACTTCCTAAGAAAAACTAGCACAAATGCCCACTGCCCTGAATGCGAGCTCCCAAATACGAGCCTCTGATGGTACCAGATATGATCCTAGAATCTGGATATGATTTCTTGTTAACTAAATATGATCCTAAATCCTAGATATGATCCTAAATACAGGATACGATCTTATGATATTTTTGTCAATTTGGGTCAGTTTTGAAAAATTTGTTTTTGAGGTGCGTGAAGTTGTTTGTTTCCAAATTGCATCAAGAGGTGTCGTAAGATGTGAAAAATACTTGTACTCCAGGGTTTGAAATTTGTTGATTGTTTTGAGGAGCTTATCTTTTTAATGATCTTTAGGACACGTCAAACAGTTTTGTATTGTTAAGGGGTGAAACAAACACTCAGTTTGTGCTATTTTCTAGGTGGAGGATGAAAATCTTTGCTCGTTGACTTAGGTACACACTCAAATGCTAATCAGAATATAGCCATCACCAAGCACGCAATGGATCCAATCATGATGCTATATTAGCTGACTCAAAATGCAAGTGAGGGCACGATATGACGAGTGTCTTGGGGTAATTACTTTTTGCCTTGCACAAAGATTATCACCCTTTCAGGGATGAATCAGGTATTCTTTCAGTTGAATCTGTTGTAGATTATTGGGAAATCCATTTGAAACTGTCCCCCATAGAATTGCACAAGGAAAAATTGAGGCATATAGCCCTATGAGTACCTAAATATATATAGTCTCGCAAGAAAGATTCAAGTGGCTCCGCTCTATATATACCCCGATATGTTCAAGGAATGATGTTGAAATTCCAAGAACAAAACCAGTTTTGTCTTCTGAGGCTTTGGCCTATAAGGAAGAAACTATTTATAGTGAGTTGGAAGGGTTAGCATAGGACCTGTCCTCACTTGGTTCATTCCTGAGAAATTTTTTCCTCAACCGGCAGGCCCTCTGCTGTTAAAAGATCGGTAACCAGGATTGGCGAGCTTAGGATTTCTAGATTTCTGATTCTTCGAAAGAAGAAGAGCATACTCTCCTAGTCCATGCCATTTTCTCCCAAAGCACTTAAAACAAAGGTTCTTTCACTCAAGCTATGTTGAACTTGATTTAATTTTTTCCTATTTTAAAGAAAATAGGATGCTTTGAAAGGGAAATTTTCCTTGTTCAATTACCGCAATGATTTAATGATTTGTGTTGTTCAATTTCTGATTTCCAAAAGCAATTATACGATTGAACTTGTTCAATTAACCCACATGGTTTAGTGCTTTGTTTTTTTCATTTACTCTCCTAAATTGAATTAAACGATGTGTTTTCTTGTACATTTACTCCCAATTTTATCACAAATGATAAGACAATGTCCGATTTTCTGATTCTCCTCAAGAGGAAAAGAGCATAATATCTAGTTGTTTTATCAAGTGGAGAAATGGTCTTAAGTTTGGAAAGTGAATAAATATAGAAGTCAAGATGGGGGTTGGAAACCTGTAAAACCAAGTTAGTATCTTTTTAGTGCAAGGCCTTGAAAACCTCCAAATATACCCTGCAAACACTTACCAAGCTGCAAAATACCACAAACACCACTTTGTCAAAATGTTAGGATTAGTCAAATGAAATACACAAGCTTTCAAACCAAATGCGATCCTAAAATCCTACTAAATTGGATGTAGTATCCGGTATGTGAGATTTATTACCAAATATGATCCAATGCTCACCAGATACGAGCCAAAACCAAAAATGATCCAGGAAATCCTGGATGCGATCTGACTTTTTTGCGATGAGATGGCGTATCTCAGATGCGATCCTGGGTGGTCAAAAATGATTCTGTGTCTGAATCCTGAGCATGTAAATTAGCAAATAGTGTTAGAAAATGAGGCCAAGTTGAAAATCGGGCCCCACAGTGGGTGCCAAAAATGTGCGTGTGTATTTGGGTACCTGTTGAAAAAGACACAAACACTTAATAAGTCATTGCATTAGTTCAAAACGGTTAGACAAGCATGTAAAACCACCTAATATCCACCTATTGCCTGCTAACTAGGAAGAGTGTGATTAGTAACATATCAGCCCTTAGAATATGCTACAAATCAGTGACGTATACAACCTAGCATGAAGGATTTTTAGATTAAAATAAACTAAAAAGATGAAAAACAAGCATTCTAGCTCTAAGCATGTGAATATTAACAATGAAAAAGCATGGAATAATAATTGAAATATGATTCTAATGTTAATCTAGCAGCATAACAACGCATTTACAGTCTAAGGTGAAGGCTTCTTTACTCTCAAAAATGGCTTCTATTTATAGAAGAATGAGAGAGAGAGAGGGGGGACAAGATGAATTAATGAGTGAAGGGGCTCATTAATGGAGATGTAAGAGCCATTAATGCCCAAGGCATTAATAAGGCATGGGA
>MU227289.1:1150799-1183952 GCA_018584345.1 Thuja plicata
CATCTTCTCCTAAATCTTCATCAGTTACACCTTCTTCAACATGATAACATTCCTTCTTATATTTGGGTTTGTAATCAGATCTGAACTTCTTGACTCTTGTGGGACACTTAGATGTAAAGTGACCAATTTTTTTACATGAAAAACATTTGAATGGAAGCTATCCTTCATATTTTCATTTTCCTTTCTTTTCTCTTCTAGCAATCATAGCAATGGTTTCTTCAAGTTCTTCATCAACTTCTTCTTTCTCATTATGACTAGAGATGTGTGAGGATTTCTTACCATGGACTGAGGCTTTGAAAGCTGTTTCACTTTTAGGTTCAGTCTTTAATCTTGATATCTCAAATGCACAGATTTTGCTGATCAAGGTCTCTCTCTTGAAATCTTGTGAGAATTGCATGGTTTCCTCTATAATACTAATCTTGTTTTCATAGTCTTATGTCAAAGTAGTTAGCAACTTGTCCATTATATCTTCTTCTGATATTTTGCCACCATTGTTTCTGATTCCAGATACTACTTCATTTATCCTTTGATTGTAAGCTCTAATGTTCTCTTCAGGTAACATCTCAAGAATGTTGTATTTCTTCTTCCATGTCTTCCTGCGTGCATTCTTTTCTTGAACATCTCCTTCAAACATATCTTCTAAATACTTCCATATGGTATATGCTCTGTCAATTTTCTTGATCTCAGAAAATTCACTGTCAGATAAGGTGCTGATTAGGGCTTCTTTAGCAATTGCATTATGTGTAAATATATCCTTTTGTCTGTTTGTAGCATCATCCTTTGCAAGGTCTTTCAGAGATGGAATTACAACCTCTTGTGTGGCAATTTCAAAGATCTCAAAGCCAACACACTGTAGATGTGTTATCATTTTGTTTTTCCAATCCAGATAATTTTCTCCATCTAACTTAGGGCTTTCTTTTCTGAAGTAAGACATTTGATCTACCTTAAGCTGTTAGGCTTCTTCTCCAAGGCACTTGGCTTTGATACCAATTGTTAGAATAGTCCCAAAGGATAACTGAGAGGGGGGGGGGGTGATTTAGTTATTAGTAACTTTAGTTCTTTTTACTTATTTAACTTTAGAATACAAAAAAGTAAATTCTTAATCAGATAACACAGTACTCAACACACAATTTGATTATGGGGAAACCAAATGGTAAAAACCCTGGTGGGAATAAGCACCCACAATAAACTATACTTGTTTGTAGTAATCCCTGTTAGAAGATATTTCAACCCTGTTAGGAGTTGTACATTACAATGCAATAAGTATAGTGACCTGGTTAAGGGTAGAACCTTGTTAGGAGTCTTTTACAAATAACCCTGTTAGGGGTGGTGGACTCACTGTGCAAAAGCTCATTGCTTGGTGGTGAAGGCTACAACCTTCTAAATAAAAGATATGCACTATATCTAATGATGAACTATAGAGTAGACCTTCTATCTTGATCAGTTCCAGTGTATTGCAATCTTTCACTTCTTCTTCACATAGACTCTTGATGAATGAACCAACTCTGATAATCTGCTCTTTACATCTTTCTTATCTTTTCATCTCATTCACACTTAGTGTGTCACCTTTGACTTGATATAAGTATCTTCCTTATAGTATGAGATCATGGGACCTATAAGAAAACTCTTCATAACATCCTTGTTGGCTCTACTAAGCACGTAAGAATTATTACAACCACGCAAGTATAAATCAAATAGACGCGACGCTTCACTAAGTCAGCCTCACCAATTTAACTATAACTTTGCAATATTCTTGAAACATGTTTGGCACCTTTGGATTAATATCATCAACTCATAACTAATCATGAATATACACACGCATATATAGAAGATGGGTGCAAATCAAGAAACACATGATATACGTTGGCCTTAAATTGTTACACTTCCAGAACTGTAACTGCCAATAATAGAATTACATAACTTTACTAAAACATCATATTTGGGTCTGTGTGTATGATCATAACATAATAAACATGTCAAAAACATGTATCTATTCACGCAAGTCTTCATATCATCATTCGGATAAGTACATATAGAATTACTACTGTGTATTATATGTTGTCATTAATGACAAACATACAATCAATCAACTGCTCAGAATCAAATCTCCAACATTAACATCCATCTGATACACTTTGAATCCTTTGTAGGTTGCATATGCATGTAGAGTTATAAATCCTTCCAATCTAGAAACTAGGGAAAATGTCTCTCCATATTCAATTCCTTCTTCTTGTGCATATCCTTTTCATACCAATCTAGCCTTGTTTCTTGCGACTTCTCCACGACCATTCAGCTTATTTCTAAATACCCACTTGGTTCCAGTAACATTCTTGTCCTTTGGTCTAGGTACCAGTGTCCAAGTTTTGTTCTTCTCTATTTTCTCAATTTCTTCATTCATGTCTTGAATCTAATCCTCATTATTCAAAGCTTCTTTCACTGATTTGGGCTTAAATTCACATAATAAACATGTCTAATTTTTCAACTTGCTTCTTGTCATGATTTTTTAAAATCTTTTGCTCCAATAATTTGATCTGGTTTATGATGTCTTCTCACATATTTTTCTAATGTAGGCTCTTGTATCCTTTCTTATTATTGTTTTTCTTCAGATTCATCTTGAAAATTCACTTCAATTTCATCTTATGTCTTTACTTTACTCTTGTGATTGCTCGACACTTACCTCTTGATGCTTGACAACTTCTTGCCGTAACTAGGTAGATTCCTTCTGTTGCTCGGCAACTTCATTCTTTGGTTTAGGTAAATTTCTGGGATCTCCTTCATTCATGTTTACAAAATATCTATAATCTTCTAGTTCCTTCTTTCATTCAAATTCATTCTTTTTTGCATATTCATCAATTCTAACATTTGCATTTTCCACAACTTTGTTAGTGTTAGAATTCAAACACTTATACACTTTTCTCTTAGTGGAATAACCTAGGGATATTCCTTCATCACTATTAGCATCAATTTTTCAATTCCTATTTTCCTTCAGTGTATAACATTTGCTTCCAAAGAATTTAAAGTATTTTACATTAGGTGCATAACCATACCATAGCTCATAAGGTGTATCATCTTTATGTTTCTTGAATTGTAATTGATTCAAGGAATAAACTGTTGTACTTACAACTTCTCTCCAATATTTTTGTGCCACATTTTTCTTTATCATTAGTGTTCTAACACAATCCATGATTGATCTATTCCATCTTTCATCTATACCATTCTGTGGGGGATTCCTTGGTGCAGACATCTATCTTTTGATTCCTCTATCATTGTAGAATATGTTGAACTCATTAGATATAAACTCTCCTCCTCTGTTAGATCTCAGACATCTCAAACTCTTACCTGTTTCTTTTTCAACCTTTGCCGAATACCACTTAAACAACTGAAATGCTTCATATTTTTCTTTGAGAAATATCACAATAATCTTTCTTGATAAATAATAAAAAACATAATGAAATATTTATCACCACAGTAGCTTTGCACTCTAATAGGTCCAAAAAGGTCAGTATGAACCAATTCCAAAATATCATCATACGTATAGGATTTGCTCTTGAAACTAGACTGTCATTTTTCCCAATTGACATTTCTTACACATCACATTGTCAGGTTTCTTCAATCTTGGTAACCCTCTTACTATTTTCATCTTACTAATGCTGACCAAATTATTAAAGTTCACATGACACAACCTCCTATTCCATAACCATACATCATCAAATTGTGCAAACAAACATGTCTCATCAGATAGATCTAGATAAAGCAAATTACTTCTTATCTGTTCTCCACTTCCAATTAGTTCACCCGCAACATCAAAGATTTTAGCCTTTTTGATGGAATTCAACTCGGTATCTAGAAGTGTTCAACTATGAAACACTCAACAAGTTATAGTTAATTCCTTAAACCCAATAAGAATTGTCACATCTGATCTTATCAGTCAATCTTATTGATCCTTTTCCTTTCACAAGACATGGTGCATCATTACCAAACTTAACACTTCCAGATTTGTACTGATTCAAGGTTTCAAACTTAATTTTATCACCATTCATATGATGTGAGCAATCTCAATTGATAGTTCATCTCCATGTTTAAGCTATTCATAAAGATGCCCATTTTTTCTTTTTTAGGTACACTTCTAGGGTATCGAGCAAATACAACCCTCCATCTTTGTAAGAAATCCAAAAGTGATTCCCCATTATGTTATTTTGTGTTACATAGATTAATCATGGTGACCTCATGGTTGATGTTATATGAATAATGAGTCACAAATTTTGAGGCTAGCTCTTCAAATGTTTGAATACTGGATGGTAATTTGGAAAACCATTCCATTGCATCTCCCCCCAGACTTCTTGGAAATAATCTCATTAAATATGTGGTATCATGCATGAATTCCAAGATTAATACACAAAATTACCTCAAATGATCTTATAGATCAGATTCTCCCTCATACTTGTCATATTTAGAGAAGAATGGATTCGTAGGGAATGGTACCATAATTAGGGATTTGTCAAAGGGAAATAGAAATAAACCTTCAATTGAAAATGGCTTGGGAGCCACTGTTTGCTTCATGTTATCCAATTGAATTTGAAATAGTTTAAATTGTTTGTTCATGATGGCGACTCGGTTATCATCCTCCTCTTTTTGCTTCAACTTGTTGACATCATAATCATGGGGAAGTTTCACTCCAGCTTGATCTAGGTATAAGAAATATTTTTCCCTATCGCATTCTAACAATTTCTCCACAATTTTCATGAAAAAAGAACTTTGGGCTGCTTCATTAACCCTCTCTTTGGTAGCCTCCTCATCTTGAAGTTCCCTATTCCCTCCATTATTCACATCCACACCTCCATTTTTAAGGTCTTTTCCTCCCCCATTATTCCTATTATTGTTCACATCCTTATTCCCACCATTTTGGTTATTATTGGCATGATTGTTAACATGATTGATGAGGTCAGGATCCACGTGTCCAAAGGGAAGTGTCATATTAATAGGTGCTATTTATTCTTTGATTTCAAAGGTTTGTTGTGAAGAAGTAGGTTTTTTTCTCAAAAAAGGTAGTTCTTATCTCAGGTATGTTCCGTATGGTTTTAATGTGTTCCTAATGTAATGCGATCTTGTAAAAACTAACATTAACATGAAGAAAATATGTTATCCCTCTTGATCAATCCTCTTAAGATTTTAATTTTTTTGAAATGACAGGATTTGATCAGTCTAAGATGATGAACATGAAGAAACCTGAAAAGGGTATCCAAATATGATTTCAAAATTTTCAAAAACCCTTGGGAGATACTCTCTATTTTGATGTCTCAGTCTTCATGTGCTAGTTTGCTACTTAGTACCCACTGCTTTACTAGTTATTGCGAGCTACTTTAGTTTATTACACATGCTCACTGGAAAATAGAAAGTGCTCCTTGTTTGTGTGTAGGCGCTATTTGATTTTTACTACGCGCTACTTCTAGTCTATAGGCATCACTTAAATGTTCATAGACACTATTAAAAGTGTTTAAACACGCTACTTCAGGTTTGCAAGAGTCACAATAAGTTTTGCACGCATCAGAAGACTGTAAAAAGTGGAGTCTATCACTATTTTGATAAATTTTCTTAAAAATTAATAACATGATTAGATCTTATAAATGATCTTCCACAACACACACATAAATATTTTCTTTGACCCCTATTACTAACAAAAAGTGTGTGTTCTCGATCATTTTCACAAGTTTTAAACAAGAATATCTTCCAAGCAATCTACCTAGAGGCAAATTGGCTTGTAATAATGGCTCTAAAAGGTAGTCAACTAAATTACTTAGGTGTTTAGTAAAATTTCCACACAATAATATCAAATAAATCATACAAGGGCTTTTTAGTCGCGATACACAATTGAGACTATTAACCCTACAAGTCCAGGCATTTGATATTATTGTCCTCTAAGTCTTTAGACTTAATGAGGTTGTTTTTTTAAAGTGGGTGGAATAGGATGTCTTTACCTCAATTCCCACTTTGGATCATTCCCTCTCACCATCCTCGTAAGGAAATTCTCAGGAGGCAGGCCCACTAAAGTTCTAGCATGTTCATGTAAAGAAAGAAAGAAAAATGCTCAAATAGGTTTGGGAATTTGATTCACCAAAAAGATGAAGAGCATATCCCTACTATTTTCAAAATTCCAAACATAATTAACAATTGTTTGTTCCACCTCTTAAAAAAAGGGATTTGAAGTGTTTTTGGATGTTTGATTCACTCAAAGAGTGACGAGCATATACCTAACACTTCACTTCCACAAACAAGGAGGTTTATTTTAGTGTTTGTTCTTTCCAACCTTTCTTTCTATCACCAAATTTGACATGTTTGGTATTTTTATCAACTTAAAAAGTTGAGAGCATAGGCCTGATGTATCCTTTGATGAACAATAATAGGTTTCTATTTAGCTAGATTTCAACTTTGGCTTACCAAAATTTAAGCAAAGGCGAAAGGATGTAGGAATACCTAATTTCAAAGCTAGCAAAGGCTAGGAAATTTTTTGATATTTAACTTTGCTTTTTGTTACTCACCTAGTGGTGATCATTCTAAATCCTTTGCATCCTCTCCTCCAACAAATTAGTCCAACACAACTCACACAAAATGAGGAAAATCCAAATCCAAAATGAACAGCTCAAATTCCACCTAAAATTAAAGATTCTTTCAAATATTTCAAGGTGAATTGGTTCAATTTAAAGAAATGTATTTAGATTTGTAAGCTTTGAAAAATTTAAGATAATGATCATAAAGCTTTTCCTCTTCAAACAAAGTTTCTAAAAGGCTTGCATTATGAATACATTCTTCTCATGTTTTCACAATCATTTAATCTCTTTATCTTCTTTGTGGATTTGAAGTTCGGGTTTTCTCACCTTCTGATGCTTCACCATCTAAAAATGAAATTTTTTTTTTCCATTAGCTTGCTATTTTTAATGAGTTGTAGAAATAAAAATAGATACAGGCCTACACGCTATTTTATGATAGACAACACGCTGCTTTACTTTGCTCTATGCGCTACTTTACTCTTCTTTGCGTGCTACTTAACAACATACAAAGTGATATTTAATAGAATGCAAAGCGCTATTAAACAGACTTAAATACGCTTAAAGGAAGATTTAAATGTGCTTAAAGAAGGTAGTAAAGGTGTTACAAGAATCTTGTGATGCATTAGGATTTTGATGCTACTGTAAAGGCGTGACTCTTTAGGTGCATACACGTCACTTTGTGGCCAAATGCATTGAAAGAATGAAAGAAAAAAGATAGAAGGTATTATAAGAACTATTTCACTGTGCAAAGGTGTCACTCTTTAGGTGCATACGTGTCACTTTACCTGCAAAGTGCAAATTCCTGCATCAAACACACTCAAACACACAAAAAATTCATAAAAACATTAGAAATGAGGCCTACAACCCCACGATGGGCACCATTTGTGTATATGAAATTCATACCTTCATGGAATTAGTTTGCAATTATGATAAATTCAATGGAAAGATAACAAAGATTAACTAAATGAATTAAAAACAATGCAAGAAGCATCTCATGGATCTCTATCTAAGCATGCTAATAAATTATCTCAGCTTTCACATCCATTAGTGACAGTCCTAGAATGAGAATTGATAAAGATTATGCTTATTTATCTCAAAATGCTCACTAAAATGAAAATTCAACATGTAATTGCTATGAAAATAAATCTATTTGCCTATAGTGATGATGCATTTCTCATGAAGTGTGTGTTCTTGTTAAAAGCATAAAAAATAGCTTCTATTTAAAGGATTTTCCAAGGGTAGGGGGTAGAGTTGATTTAGCCATGGTTAAAGCTTGGTTGAGTTAATTTCTTAAAGGTTAATACAATTTAAATGGTGTTTTCAAATAAGGGGACAAAATGAGTGGTCAAGATGCAACTCCAAGATGTGTGATGGAGAATCAATTTGGCTTGATCCATGTGAGCTCCAATTCTCAATCCTCATTGTTTGATTCAATTTATCCCATGTGATGGATGAATAATTTAAGGGATTTAATCAAATGATTTATTTTATTCTTTAGCCATGTACACCCTTGAATGGGTTGGAAATAATTTGATTTTAACTATGCAATTAATTGATTAATCTCAATTGCATAATTATTTGATTATTTGATTTAATTAATCCAAAGGCTTTTGATAATTCAATTAATTTATGGTTTGAATTGATTTTCTCACATTATTTCTTGTTTGATTTATCTTGACCAATTTTAGGTGTCTACAATAACATTCAAGAATTGTATAGTTTATTAGATGGATGTGAAGACAACGGTTTTGAATGAAAAAATAAAAGAAGAGGTTTACATTGAACAACTGAAAGGATTTAAGTTATCAAATAATTTGGATATTCTCTATAGACTAAAGAAAGATTTTTATGGATTGAAGCAAGTTCCTAGATCTTGGTATGAAACATTGGATAAGTATTCGGTTGATAAATAATCTCAGAAAGGATCTACTGACAATAAACACTATTTAAAACTTGAATAAAAAAACTCTTAGTAGTTATGGTTTTATGGATGACATAATATTTGGTGGTGATGATGACATGTGTAGGGAATTTTCTAATCAGATGCAAGATGAACTTGACATTTCTATGATAGGTGAGTTGAATTTCATTATTTGATTACAAGTAAATCAGAATAGTGAAGGCATTTTTATCTCTCTATCAAAATCTGTCAGAAAATTATTGAAGAAGTTTGGATTTGAAAATTGCAAACTGATGTGTATTCCCATGATTACCAGATGTAGGCTGACCAAAGGAGAAAATTCCTCCAAAGTAAATGTGAGAAATTACAAAGAAATGATAGGAGAACTACTAAATTTGATTGTTACCGAACCAAATATAATGTATGTTGTCTGTCTAACAACTAGATTCTAGAAAAAACCAAGTATGTCCCATGTTATTGTATTAAAAAGGATTTTCAGACTGTAACGCTCCAAACCTAAAACATGCTACTTATAAAATAAATTCATCTATTTTTTCATACCATAATCCATACTCTATTCTTCCTTTCAAGTATCTGAAAATCCTTTTCACAACAACAAGGTGTCTCTCTAGGATCTGCTTTGATATCTTGCCACAATTCCAACTACATTGGAAATATCTGGTCTAGTGTGAGTTAGATATTATAGACCTCCAATAATTGATCTTTAATTTTTCTAAAAAACACTCTGAGTTTTGTCATTACTAGTAAGTTTATAACCAGTCACCATGGGTGTCCCAACAGGTTTACAATCTTCCATTCTGAACTTCTTCAACATTTCCTTAAGATACTTGGTTGTGAGATATGAAAATACCATTCTTATTCTGATTAATTTGCAAACCAAGAAATTTTTTTATCTCACCAATTATTGACATTTCAAATTCATTTTCCATTTATTTAGAGAAATTTTTACTCATTTTATCATTGCCTCCAAAATTGATATCATCAACAAAAAATTCTATGATTAAGATTCCATCTTCACCAGTTCTTAAATATAAATTATTGTCTGTGTTACCTTTTCTAAAACCAAGATGAAGTAGATACCTTTCTAGTCTTGCATACAATGCTCTTAGTGAGTCCATACAATGCTTTCTTCATTTTACAAACCATTTCTTCATCTTCTTCAAAGGAAATCCATCAAGTTTCTCTATGTATACTTCCTCCAAATCTCCATTCAAGAATGCAGATTTCACATCCATCTGATATACTTTAAAGTCTTTATGTGCAACATAAGCAAGAAATAATATCACATCTTCCAAGATAGCAACAAGAGAAAATGTTTCTTCAAAGTCTATGCCTTCTTGTTGCGAGTAACCTTTACAAATCAGTCTAGCCTTATTTCTTACCATTGTTCCTTCCTCATCCATTTGTTTATGAAAACCCATTTAGTTCCTATCACATTTTTGTTTTTAGGTCTTGGAACCAATTCCCAAGTATTTTTTTCCTTTATCTGTTCTAGTTCTTCCTGCATAGCTTTAGTCCAAGATTCATCTCTACATGCTTCATCAGTAGTTTTCGGTTCAACTTGAGAAATCAAACAAATTTCATCTCTTACTTTAGATCTTATCATCATTCCTTTACTTGCATTGCCAATGATTTGATTTTTAAGATGGTTCTTCTTAACATACCTTGGAGTCTTAGGAGTTTTAGTAAGCTCAATTTATTCATCTTGAATCTCATCATTAATAGCCAAAGGTTCTGCAGGATCAATAGTGACCTCTTTTATCTCTGCAATCTGACCACAGTCATACATTCTTTCCCGAATCTGAAAATTTTCATCTATCCTCACATTAGCGCTTTTAATCAACTTCCTCAATATCAGATTGAAACATTTATAGGCTTTTCTCTTAGTGGAATAACCAAGGATGATACCTTCATCACTTCTACCATCAAACTTCCCTATCTCATCATCTCTTTTGATATAGCATTTACTTCCAAATATTCTAAAATATTTTACAATAGGACTATGATCAAACCATAATTCATAAGGAGTCTTACTTGTACCTTCTCTGATCTGAATTATGTTGAAGGTGTACACAATAGTACCAAAAATTTATCTCCAATGAACATGTGATATATTTCCTTCTAGCAACATAGTTCTGACAACTTCTAATATTGTTCTGTTTCTTCACTCTGCTATCCCATTCTATTGTGGTGTCCTAGGAGAAGATGTTTGTTTGAATATTCCATGCTCTTTGTAGTAGGTATTAAATAAATTTGAAGTAAACTCACCACCTCTATCTGATCTCAAACATTTTATCTTTAAACCTGATTCATTCTCAACTTTTGCTTTGAATATTTTGAATTTGTCAAATGCCTCGGACTTCTCTCTTAAATATGTAACCCACATCATTCTAGAAAATTCATCAACAAAAAGTATAAAATACCTTTCACCGTAATAAGATACTACTCTTGTAGGACCACACAAATCTGTATGTACCATATCCAAATTCCCTTTTACTTAATAAGATTTGCTTTTAAAATTGCTTCTAGTCTGCTTCCCGATATCACAGTCTCTACACATAGTGTTAGATGGTTTCACAATCTTAGGTAGATCTCTTACTGTATTAGTCATACTTGCCTTCACAATGTTATCAAAGTTAACTTGACAAAATCTTCTATGCCATAACCAACTGTCATCAATCTTTGCAAGAGAAAAATATCCATATATTGGTTCCTTAGGTTAGTGAGTTCACTATACTTAGTCTATGTATGTAAGTGATCACTAATCTAAGGAACCAAGAATAAAGTAACCATTAAGAATCAATAGCCACTTCCTAGGCTTGATGACTTATTTGATCATCTACAGGGTGCCTGAGTGTTCTCAAAAATAGATCTTAAGTCGGGGTATCATCTATTGAGGATAGTGGATAGTGATACTCACAAGACCACATTCCACACTAGATATGGCCACTATGAGCTCACTGTGGTTCCTTTCGGTTTACGAATACTCCAGCTGTATTCATGAGTCTCATGAATGAAGTATTTTGTACCTTCCTTGATTTTTTTTTGGTGTTCCTTGATGATATGTTAATATATTCTAAGGATGAGAGAGAGCACAAAGAGCACACGAGACAAGTCTTGCAGTGTTTGAGGGATAATCAGTTATTTGACAACTTGTTGAAGTGTGCATTTTTCAGACCAGAGGTCAAATATTTGGGTCATGTGATATCTGGTGATGGAATCTTAGTAGACCCATCAAATATTGATGCTATCATGGATTGCACAACACCTACCACTATGATAGAGGTGAGAAGTTTCATGGGTCTAGCTGATTATTAGAAACATTTTTTTGAGGGATTCTCTCGAGTGACACATCCCATCACTTCTCTTCAATGAAAGTGAAAGAATTTTGTCAGGATTGAGAAGTGTGATAGTGCATTTCAAGAGCTCAAGAGAGCACTTTCCAGTGTACCCATTCTTGTTGTGCCAAAGCCCTTAGCAAATTTTGTAGTTTGCACAGATGCTTCTTTGAATGGTTTAGGAGAAGTTCTTATGCATGTTGGGCGAGCTATAACCTACGAGTCTAGGAAACTAAATACTCATGAGCTCAACTACCCTACTGAAAAACTTGATCTTGTAGTAGTGGTGCATGCCTTAGTGAGATGGAAAATTTCCCTCTTAGGAAATCAGTTTGAGCTTCATTCAGACCGTCAGAGTCTTTAGTATATATTCACTTAGCTAAGCCTTAATGCTTGACAAAAAAGATGGATGGAGTTCTTGTGCGACTATGATTTTGATATTCATTACATCAAGGGAAAAGAGAATGTTGTCGCAGATGCCCGTAGTAGGAGATGACATGAGCTTTCTTCTCTGTCCATAGACACGGAATTGAGATAGTTCTTTTCTCTTTGACAACAATATATTTCTGTCCATATTTGTTAAGTACATATTTCCTTTTGAATACTTCTAATAGATATTTCATATGGATATATCTCTCCCTTTGACAACAATGCAAAACTAAATATCTCTCTTTTTATTAAAAATATATTCCTTGAATTTCCTTTCCATCAACAATTTAGCTCTGCAGTAGCCAACATTTTTCTCTAGTGTTCGGTGTAGATAAGTACCTTTCTGTGTACTGATATATCTTTGCAGTCCATCTCTTTGCTTGCATCATCATGAATGATCTTTTGTTTATGTGTAGGCTGATGCAGCCTCTCTGATCTATGCTCCTTTATATTCAAATGTTTATTATTTTATTTCTTTTTAATAATCTAATTTTTAAAAATTGCTCATGTCAGGGATCTAGGGTTTCATGGGTGATAGGTATTTTTACAGAGGCAGAGGGATGAGAAACGCTCATGACTTGGCAGCCATGATTAGAGCCGCAATGACACTACATTTAATCCCAACACTCGGTCAGAGGAGAGTGAAAGAAATGCACATGTCAGCAGAGGAGTGTACCGCGTAGGCAGTGCAGTCGGCTGAGAGGTGGGAAGCAATGGCGCAAGGGGGAGCGATGAGTGTCGGTGGTGGCAGTGGAAGTTCACGAGAAGAAACACCAATGATGGATGAAGGTGGGTTGACAAGAGGAGGTCACAAATCGACGACAACACGGTGGTGTGGGAGTCCTCCACGGGCTAGTGGAGTGTGGTGGGGAGTGGGAGGTGACACGAGAAGAGCCCTCCCCACTATGTAATCATAATGGGTGGGCCTGCCGCAACAACCCTTGCATGAAGAAGGCATGGGGTCGGGGGTAGGGCTTCAGCTAATCCTACCCATCCTTAAAAAAAATTACTTTATAAATTTGTTTCAATGAAAAAGAAATAAAACGTTACATGGCTAATTTGTTTTTTTGGAATTTTGATATATATATATAGCCAAGTCATGAGCGCTGCTCATTCCTCTGCCTCTGTAAAAAGACCTTTCACCCACGAAACCCTAGCTCCCCGACATGAGTAATTTTAATTTTTAAAACATAGAGTATTAAAAATAAATAAAATAATAAACATTTGAATAGAAAGGAGCATAGATCAGAGACTAATCTTAAAAAAAAATATGTATTGAAGGTTAGTATTTATAATTTTTTTAAATTTAAAATCTAATATTAGATTTGATTTTAGAATCATATGGATCCCAAACATCTATCCAATAGAAATAAATAGCCATTTTTATTGACTTTAGAGTTAGAATTTTCTATAAGTTTTAATTACTTAAATGAATTAATATTTAATTAGTCAATAAATCAGAATTTAATAAAGATTAAATAAAGAGTAGATTTCTTGTGGATCTCAAACTTAATTAGTTGATAATGTTGACTTTTTACTAGAACATGATAGAAATTAATAAATAGATGAATTAATATTAAGTTAAATAAAAATGAAATTAAAATATGGTTAAATTTGAATTAGTTTTATAAAGGAGTGGAAAGTTTTAATTATAGTATTTTAGAGAGATTATTATTATTAAGATTATTTGTAAATTTAATTATATGTTTAACTAGGTCATTATCGTAATTAGAGGTTGTTAAACATTTAAAGTATGGAATTAAGGAGTTTTAAAATAAAGAATATATAACAAAGTTTAAATGTTAGAACTAAATCGATTATTTCATTATGACATTATTGAAACTTAATTATATTAGCGTTTATTTAAATGCTTGAGTTGAGATTTCATATTAATTTAAAGGGATTAAATTAAGGAAATATTTTATATTAGATAATAAATGTATTAGTGTTTTTAGATTTAAATCTATTAGTTTAATAATAATTACTTTCACTTACCCTTCAAAATATGAGGTAACTAATGTTGGAATAATGGAATGATGTGTATTGAGAGTGTAGGGGTGAATCAATACCCTTAAAACTTTTTATCAATTAACCCTTAATACTTCGTTCTTGCATTACCGACCATTGATACTTTTCTATCTTATGTGTGAGCTCATAGTGGCCATATCTAGTACAGAATGTGGTCTTGTGAATATCACCATCCACTATCCTTAATAGATGATACCCCGACTTAAGATATACTTTTGAGAACACTCATACACCCTTTAGCTGATAAAATAAGTCATTAATCCTAGGAAGTGGATACCGATTCTTAATGGTTACTTTATTCAACTGACAGTAATCCATGGAAAACCTAAGAGATCCATCCTTCTTCTTTATGAAGATCACTGGTGCACCCCAAGGAGAAACACTAGGACAAATGTGTCCTTTCTCTAACAGTTCCTCAAGCTGTATCTTGAGCTCATTAAGCTGATTAGTGATCATCCTATAAGGTGCTCTAGAAATTGGCTCAACTCTTAGTATGAGATCTAATTGAATGCCAAATACCCTAAAAGGAGGCATACCAGGTAGCTTTGATGAAAATACATCTAAAATATCCTGAAGAATGAGATGGTCAACTAGTGAGGTCTTCTTCTCTGCCTCATTGTCTCTATCACTGATGGTGATATCATACAATTTACATCCCTTCTACATGCATCGCTTAAGCTGCATAACAGAGATCACATAGAGGGATACATGTCTTTGGACTCTTGAAATTATGGCAGAAGTGCCATCATCATCCAAGTATTCTATCCTTTTCTGACAAAAATCTAACTTGGCCTTGTGGGCATATAGCCAATCCATGCCAACTACTATATTGTAGGATCTAAGAGGAGTAACTCCGAGGTCTGCTATGGTGGTTAAGTCACCAATGTGAATTATAAAATCTCTAACCAATGAGGTGACAGATACTCTATCTCCTGAGGATAACTCTACCTCCTATCTAACATCTTTTTTAGATACCACTAGCCCGCAATGCTACATTACTGATGGAGAAATAAAAGAGTTACTAGCTCCAGTATCAAGCAATATAGAAACAATACTACCTCTGATCATACATGTAGCCTTAATGACAATGGCCTGATTCTCTTCTTGGTGGTTGTCAACCGCTACAAATACTCTGCGGGACTTTCCCATGTCCCCAATTGTAGGATTTGGCATGGATGCTTGCTAACAACCCCTCTAAAGACATTCTCTAGTAATGTGTCTCATGGCACCACAAGAGTAACAAGGTCTACGTACCCAAACCTGCATGTCCTGAGGTCTAGAATATTAAGGACCTCATGTCCTTGTGGACCCATTGTACCCACCTCTAGAGGACTATTGAGTCTGTGCTAGAGGTGTATAGGGTGCCTGAGATTTATGGTCTCTCCTAGGGCCCTACGTCTACCAATTCTTGGGCTTATAGCCTGTCTGTCTCTCTACAAATCTAGTAGGGGGACTCTTACTCCATTCTCTAGCTTAGGACCTATGTCCTTTTGACTCCTGATGTACTTTCTGTTGTATAACTGGAGGCATTTTGTCCAGAATGATATCAAAAAGATTCTGCAATGCTAGTAATATATCTGCATTGGGATTTGGAGGTGGTTTGGGAGGAGGATTCTAATTTTCTTTGAAAACCTCTATCTTTGGTCAATCCTCCTCACAAACTAAGGGGGTATGTCTACAACCTCGTCCATGTTTACGAGCCTGTCATGCAAGTGGAGGCATCCTACACATACATTAGAGAATGTTTAGTTAATGTGTAGTGGGTTTAGGTTCCTAGCGTTGAAACTACGCTATGATACCAAAATGTCATGCCCAAAATTTGGGCAAAATATACAAACAAATTTTTAATTTTTTTAAAGACTAAAGTTATTTTTGCATAAATAGGTTAATGTATTGATTCTTGACTAACTAAGAAAGTGTTACAAATATAGTTTTCAGATAGAAACCCTAGTTGGTTTCAAGGGGTACACAGACCAAGTTTGACTTGGCCAACCATCCCTCAACGATAACATATACTAATATTTTATCTAATAGAAGTGTCTAGGGTTGAACGAGGAGTTGACTAAGTTTAAACCCCTAAGTTATTATACAATAATTAACCCTATAATAAATAACCTTTTAGATTATAATTAATGTTAGGATTATAAAAGGATTAATTATTAATTTAATTGATGACTTCAATACTTAATTAAATGCATTTTAATTATTCCTTTAAAAAATACATCGAGAAAATGGTTTTAATAAATTCGATATCTAGAATATATTAATTAAAGTTAATTCACATACTAAAACAAATTACATTTATCCAAGAACCCATTCAATACGTTTCGTAATTCATCTTTTAATCGATATTGTCTTAACAAAAATTCCCCTATCTAAATTTAAACAATATATACCATGTTACTAACAATATTAAAATTATTAATATACTCCCAATTGAATAAGTTCAATCTTGATTTATAGATGAGTTGATAATAGTTAAATTTACATTATCCTTGCTAAGGCAATCACATTTAAAGGTTACATTAATAAACAACATACAAATGTTAAAATTTCATTAAATTGATAATAGGAATAATAGTAATATTTAAACCCATTAATTTAACTACTAAATTTATCCAACCTTCATCATCCAATGGACACAAGTTTATCATCACTACCACATAGTACTTCACAAAGTGGGTGGAAGCTGTCCCTTTAATGAAGGGACTGGTAAACAAGTGTCAATGTTTATCCTAAAATGTATCATATGCAGGTATGGGATACCTTCCTCTATTGTAATAGACAATGGGGGAAAATTAAAGAACAAAGAAATTGATGAACTATGTGAGAAATTCCATATAACCCAACACTGTTCCTCTATCTACTATCCGCAAGGGAATGAACAGGCTGAAGCATCGAATAAGACCATACTAAAAAGCTTACATAGAACAATGAGAAAATTAGGAAAGGATTGGCATCTCTAGTTAAATCCAGCTTTATGGGCCTATAAAAATAGTATCAAAATGCCTATAGGAGTAACACCATTTGCATTATTATATGGAACAAAAGAAGTATTACCTATTGAGGTGTAAATCCCATCACTCAAAGTCTCTTTACAAGGAATCATAACTAACAAAGATTATAGGATTTATAGAATCCAAGAATTAGAACTGCTTGATGAAAGAAGACAAGAAACATTTGACCATCTGAGGGTCTACCCCAGAAAAGAATGTCTAGAGGCTAAAACAAGAAAGTGATACACTGAAAGTTTCAGGCTGGAAAACTTGTACTCAAAGAGAGTCCTAAGAATAAACAAAATTGAGAATAGAAGGGAAATTTTGAGCCCAACTGGTTGGGTCACTTCGTAATTACTGTAACATTTGGCTCTAGAGCGTATCAATTATCAAATCTTGAAGGAGAAACATTCCTTGATCCAATCATTACCATCCACCTAAAAAATTTATAAAACTAGACATTCTCAGAATGTGAAGTTCTTTTACATAGAAAATGATCTTGAAGAAAAAGAAAAAAACATCAAAAAAAGTCCTTACAAAATCAATATTTTGGTGAAAACCTGGAAAACATGCACCTTGATGATAACAAAAAAAAAATGAAAAAAGCACAAAAAATATGAAAATGAGAAAAGTGCCTTGGTGAAAACCTGGTAAACAGGCACCTTGGTAGAAAAAATAGAAATCTTTCCAAGTGGTGAAAACATGGTACAAAGGCATCACTTGTTACTAACACTCCATATATTAATGCATAGCTTAGCTATTTTGCCTATGTAGGATTCAAATTAATTTTTTGCATGTATATACTTTCATTTGCTTTCGTGATCGTTGTGCAACTCATAATAATTTGCATCTCACCATCATGGCTTGTTATAGATTGATGTATTAGTCTTAGAATATCACACCTCACAAGGGAAGTTTCCTAGTAATATTGGTAACATCTGATCAATCAGTCATCTCATCAATCAGATTCAGTCATCTTGGTCTCTCATCAACTGGACAGTTTTCCACAAACACAACGATGTTTTTTAACACCACAAGCCTAAAATCAAATAGTGTTTCTTAACACAATCATTGGAAACATTAGTGTTTTTAACACTCATCGAATGAACTATGGAAATTCAGATACACCAAGTATGGACAACCAATAATCAAAAGAAACTCTCAATACCTAAACATTAAAAAAAACAAACAAATTTCTAAAGATATGATTGATCATGTCTCCCGTGTAACTCAATGATATCTCCGGATTAGAGAAACTAGGAAAGACATTGAATTTTACTTGTGTGTTGTCTATTATCATTGGTTTTTGAGCATTATGCCTTCTTGGAAACTCAAAGATGTCTAACGAATAGAGAAACAAGGAATTCTGACATTATCATTATATTTGATTTCTTCTTTTGGGTGTGGTTATGATGATCTAGAAAAGTCACATAAATCAGGTGTTTTTGGTAAGAGCCTCCATCCCATATGGTATGCCCCACATATCTTGAATCACTTTATTTGAATGATGAGGTGAGGTCAGAACTATCTCCTTGTTTTTTGCTCTATTTTTTCATGCAAAGGAACACTCATGGTCATCCTGGCTCTAAATACCTTGATGGTGGTGTACCCTTGATATATTAACTAGAAGCAATGCTCAAGTCATCTAGACCCTAGTGTCTTGATGCTTTCATTTTATTTCCACATCCTATCTGATGGAAGTCATATTCATATCCTTGTGGTTGCAGTAGCACTAGGGAAGGTTATATGGACTTCATGTTCCAAAAATGCTCAATGATAATAAAAATAACTAAAAGACCAAAGTGACTAAGCATCCTAGCTTGCATTCATATTAGCTTTGCATTTAGTTTTAAAATTATGACGCTGCTAGAATCTCAAGAATTAAACATCATTCCTCGCCTCAATAGTCAACTACAGATATCATCTTTGACTCAAATAAAATGGACCTGAACACATTACCTACAAGAAAATTTAGTATCATACATCATCAAATCATATATAAGGGCATGTAGTGCTAAGCTTTCATTTTATTGAATGTATCAAAAAGTGCATGACATAAACATTGAAGCTGGAGAATGAGATACTGATTAGGTTATTATGGAATAAAAATCATATAGAGAACATCAGTGTATCCATAAAAAATGATACAATGGAAGTACATCCATAGTAAGTCAATATATTGAGCGAAGTGAGTAGGAAAGGAAAGAAACATATATATCAAACATAACATGAAGTAAATTATAGTTATCCAAGACATATGAACAATGATAAACATTCACCATACGAGATATAACCAAAAGGATCATACACCAACAACATCGCATGAGAATACAAGAGGAGAAAACATGGAGTGTCTCGTATACCATCAAGAATATAAAGTCTGAGTATAATGTATCAATATTAGTGAATCAACATCGATGAATCAATATCAGTCTCATAAAAAAAATATACATCATGTATGTCCAGATGCAAAAGGTATACAATAGGTCTCAAAATCAGAAGAGGAGAAGGAGGAAATCAACATCATGTCTCGCTCCCACACTTAGAACCATCATGGGGAGGAGGAGGAGGTGGGGCCTCAGCTCTAACAAGGGGTGAAGGGATAGCTCCCTCTGATCTGGAAACAAAATGAGAATAAGTAGGTGCCCTGTTCACCTCAGGAATAACTCCATTGTATAGGGCATAATAATAAGCATCTCTCACTCCATGGTAGGTTGTGACATGTTGAGCCTAATCCATAGAAATGGAAAGCTCTTGAATACGCTATGAAACTACCCTATCTCACTCCACCATCTATGAAAGTGCTATGAAGAGCTCTATCTCTAACTGTCAAATGGGTGCAAATCCTCTCTCATATGCCTCTGTAGGAGGTGCATTAGCAATAGAAACATCACCCATAGGTTCCTTCCTTCTAGACTCAAAGAAAGGATTAGCTCTATCTCTGTGAGGTGGAGGACCTCTTTCAACCCACCATAACACCAATCACTCTCCCTCCACCTCCTTGAAAAATTCCTCCTCTGCACCAATAGAACCTAAAGTGCCACCCTCGCCATGCCTGCGTTGCTGTCCCATGGTTCATGCATCATAATTTTACAAATAAAACACTATAAAATGAGTTCCATGTCTCTTTTTATAGATGGGACCTTAGCATCACAATTTTCACATAGGTCCATTCTTGAATCCACGATTAGTACCATGGTCAACTTTCCTGCACACTCATTGCACACATTAGTAGGTCCAATAAATCAAAACATAAACATATAAGAGTACATAATGTAAGTAGAACACACATTCAATCACATTTGCATCAATGATCCATTTAACAATATCTGCATCTAATGCATATGCATAAACATAGTTCTTAATAAATCTGCATACTGATATTATTTGACATTCACATACTAATCCAATATACTGAAGCATAAAAATAAGTCCTAAATAGAAATCTACATCTCAAACATAGTGTATCACATAGATTCCCTAATTACATAATCAGGCATTGTATACAAGCAAAGGATTCAACAAATCCATAAAGAATTCATGTGTCCCAATAGTCCAACTATAACAAAATTAGTGTTAACTAAAGAGTATATAAGTGAAGATAGTGCTAATCTATGTTGGGCTAGGGTAGGACTCACACTTTGTATTTTTAGACCAAATTTTAGGGTGACCTATACCTTTGTTGTATTGCATTTTGAAGGTTCTTGAACCAAATTCAAAAGTAAGCATTGTATGATTTTACATTCTCATTGAAGCTTCTAAGATACTATTTTATTTGCACTACTACTAGGGGACTTATTTCAAACTCTATTGTTGAATCAAAAAATCTCATTCATGAAGAAGAATTTAAGACACATTATCCATGAAATATACCTTATTTGAAACTTGGTATTATTGGTTCTCTCTATATTATCCAAAATTTGTTGTCATAGGAGCTTGTACAAGTCAAAATTTTCTCCTTTAATCATCATTTGTAAGTTTTTAGGTCACCTTACACCATCAATTTCTTTCATTGTTCATTGAACTTGACAAGGATAATCTTCATTAAGGTTGCATAGTTGTATTCCCTAATATCCTTAGTGTAAAAAACATCAATAAAAATATATTAAAATGAGCCCTCCTTATTCATCTCTATCACCACAAACGGATATGGCTTGTACTTTGATTTTGGCTTCAACATAAGTAAATTTTTTTTTTATGACCATATTGATCAAGAATTAAAACTGATAGTGTAGAAGAAAAGAGTACCTTCAAATGCAATGGTCACTAGAGTTATAAAAAATAAAAGCATAGGAAATCACCTTTTGTAGACATGAGCTCTGAAGCAAAGGAACAACAATGCAGAAAGAAAATTTGGGTCCTGACAACATGGCTTGATGAGGTACCCAATCAGAACCAAATTTCTATGAAACAGAGTTACAGGGAAAACCACATGGGAAAAACCCTCCTCCAAAAAGAAAAAGAAAGATGCAGAAAGTAGAACAAAAGAAGGAAGGTAGGCCTCACTGAGACCCCCCAAGGAAAAATTCCTTCACCCCAAGCATAGAACACAACTGAAGATATCGTGAGGATGCAAAAGGCTTAGTGAAGATGTCAAAAACCTTCTCCAAAGTGGGAACATAGTCCAAGCTGGGAGAACCATCCTGAATCAACTGCCTGATGAAATGCATATGGATCTCAATGTTCTTGGTCCTCTGATGCTCAACTGGGTTGTGGGAAATATGAATGGCACTTGGATTGTCACACCAAAGAAGAGTGGGACTATTAGGAGGAAACCCAAACTTTGTCGTCAATTATCAAAGCCACAAAACCTCCTGAATAGCTAGCATAGTTGTTCGATACTCTACCTCTGTAGATGATAATGCAAAAAAAATATTATTCTTACAAGACCATGTAATAGGACTAGAACCAAGATAGAAAACAAAGCCAGAAGTAGACTTTTGACCATCTATATCACCACCCCAATCAACATCTGTGAAACCAACAATGTGAAGGGCTCTTGATGTATAGTGAATGCCATATGAAGTAGTGACCCGAATGTACCTCAAAATATGTTTGGCATCTTTCCAATGACTCTCATGAGGATCATGGGAGAGTCAAGAGATAATCAAAACCACAAAGGAAATATCAGGATAAGTGTGTGTTAGGTACAAACAACTACCCACAAGCTGCCTATATAAGGTGGAGTCCACTGAAGGAGTGGAGCAAGTGGTAGAATAAAAAACACCTAACTGAAAAGGTGGGGGAGAAGAATTGCAATCAAGCATGCTGAATCTCTGAAGCATGTCAAGAGCATTCTTTTGTTGGTATATAGAAATCCCACCCAAAGACTGAATAACCCATAGGCCCAAAAAGTAGTGTAGAAGTCCAAGATCTATTATCTCAAACTACTCCATCAATGCTCTCTGAACACTCTGAATCATAGAAGATGAGCTACCTGTGATTATGATATCATAAACATACAACAAAAGTATCACAAGATCAGCCCCATGATGTTGAATGTACACTATAGGATTACAATGATAGTGGGTGAAGTGTGAGGCTAGCAAAAAAGAGTCCATCTTCTCATACTAAGCCTAGGGGGCTTGTTTGAGACCATATAATGACCTTTGAAGTCTACACACAAGAGAAGAGTCCTACACAAAACCCAGAGGATGCTCCATATGGATCTCCTCATGTAGATCCCCATGCAAGAATGCACTCTTCACATCCATCTGATACACTATCCAACCCTGCGAAGCTGCAAGAGAAAGTACCAGGTGAATAGAATTCATCTTGGCGACAAGAGAAAAGGTATCAGAGTAATCAATACCCTCTACCTATGAAAATCCCTTCGCAACAAGATGTGCCTTATATCGATCAATAAAACCATCTACAGTATACTTGGTTTGGTACACCCAGTTGCACTGAACCAACTTTCTTCCTTTTGGAAGAGTACAAAGATGCCAAGTGTGATTCTTCATCAAAGAAGATTACTCCTCCTTCATAGCCCTATCCCACTCAAGATGTTCTGTCACCTCTAAAAACTTTTGAGGATCATCTGAAAAAGAATGACTCAATTAACAAGTACCATATCACTGAGCACGAGTAGGATGGGTATCTAAAGGATCTCCTACCAAAGAACTACCAACACTGACTGTATCATGAGCCCACTTGGGCACTCATAAAATATTTGGTGAAGGATGGGAAGGTGGATCATCATCTAAATCATCCTCAGAGGATATAGAATACTGAAGAGGAGAAGAGGAAGTACTAGGAAATGAGGGAGAAGCTGGTAATGGAGGCTCCATCTGAGGATAGCGCTCATCAAACTGGACATCTCACTAAAAAAGAACTCTTTGGAATTAGGATCAAACAACATGTATGCCTTCATATCCTCACAGTAACCAACGAATATGATTGGTTGACTCTTCCTCTCTGGGTGATCCCACAATAGTGGGTTACACTTTTTTGGAGGAAGAAATTCCTCACAAATCTGTGAGGTGGGAGGATTTAGTTAGGTACTTTCAATAGAAAGTACCTGATTATTTCGATTGGAACATTAATAGTTTCGATCGAAACTACCTTTTTTGCTTAGTTTATATCGAAACTAACCTAGTTTTGATCGAAACTAAGTTAGTTTCAATCGAAACTAAGCTAGTAAAGATTTTAGTGGGATTTTGACCCATACGCATGTTAAAATAAGAAAGTACTTTCAATAGAAATTACTTTCAATTGAAACTAATTAGTTTCAATTGAAAGTACTTTCTATCGAAACCCCCAAAATTGAGGCTATCTGCAAAGGCTAACAGAAATCTATAGTTTTCAAGGCTTCGGGGCTCAAGCGCGGGGCTCAAATGGAAGAATAGGGAGACCTCCTTTTGCATCACACAAGTACTCTAAACGAGCTTTCTAACAAATATAGATTTGACAAATTTTGAATTAATTAGGTCTATGTATTTTGACGTGCATCGGATGTAGGTTTTTTATCCAGTATAAACTTCCAGGTTTGACGTTCAATGAAAAATAGTAGAAAAGAGAAAAAAAATTTGAAAAATAACAGTGCCCTCCAGCTTTGAGTCTTCTTTCTATAAAAAAAAAAAAAAATGAATTTTGATAAATACACAACAAGGTATTAGCTACGCAGTTAACGTATGTCACAATTACGGTTTACTCTACTTCAAACATTCATAAAATATGCAATAATCATGATAATGTCATCAAACCAATTGCATGCCCTATGTATGGATGATACAAAACCAAATTGGAAAGAAGCGCATTGATATCTATTTTAGAAAAAAAGTTATGTTGTACGAAGTCATTGTACCTTTTTGAAAATGACGTTTTCAGCAACATAGCAGTTTTAGTGGGAGAAAAAAAAAACCATTAAAATCAATTAAAAAAAAAATTAAAAAAATATATTTAGAATCTAGATAGAAAATCCTAAAAGAATCTAGTTTACTTCATCTTCCGATTTCAAACAGTTTAACGACAATATGCATCTGAATGTGAACAATTTTCTCAAAATGTAGACTTCAATGTCCGTTTAGGCAAAAAAGTGTAACCCACTATTGTGGTATCACCCCTCCATGGCTTTCCTCTGAGAATATAGAATAAATGCCCAAGCCTCAGTACCAAACACTCAAAATGTAGAAACATCAGGCTTCACATGGGACCAAGCCTCCCCAGGAGTCAAATGTCATAATTCCTTATGAGACATCTAATTTTGAATGTATTTGGAACAATTCACTACCTCTGCCCAAAAAAGGTTGCATATCTAGAGACTTTATCATACAATTGGCCATCTCCCATAATATTATGTTATTTATCTTAGCAACTCCATTCTGCTGAGGAGTATGGGGAACTGTCAACTGATGCAATATACCTTTCTTAGTGCAAAAATCATGATAAGATTGATTCACATATTCCACCCCATTTTCAGTGCATATCCACCTGACAAAAAGACCAAATTGCTTCTCCATAAATGTCTTAAAGAATCAAAATGAATCAAAGAAATCAGACTTGTAATTCAAGAAGTACAACCATGCACGTCTGGAGAAGTCATAAATAAAGGTGAGCACATAATGAGCACCAAAAAAGGAGTGGGAAATGACATGAGATCACTATGTATCAACTCCAATGGTGCCTTAGCATGTGATAATCTATCTATCAGAAAAGGATCTCTATGATGCTTTCCAAGTGCACAACCTCGACAAACACCATAAGTGCAAGAGATCTAAGGAAGCCCAATCACTAACTCCTGTGTACTCATCTGTTGAAGATATATGTATTTGACATGGCCAAAATGCTCATGCCAAAGCTTTCTCACTATTTATGCATGAGAAAAAAGAGAAACACTTGTATAATCAGATCTCTCAAAGCCATAAAACCTATATAAGTGAGCCTCTGAATCAACACTGCTAGTAGTAAAAATTAAATTAGGATCATGGATGTCTCAAATAACTACATCATGTGGTGAAAAATCAACTGTCTTACCAGAACCAGAATTACAAATCTGATAGACAGACAAGAGGTTTGTAGAAATGGTAGGAACCAAAAGAACATCTTGTAGAGAGCCACCATCCAATGAAATAGTACAAGAACCTATAACTAAAAGTTGTGCTTAGTCACCAATTGCAATTAGTGTAGTAGCACTCTGAGCAAGTGAGGTAACCAAACTAGGTGTGTGTGTCATATGGTGCGAAGCACCTGAATCAATGATCTATGTAGTAGTGGAAGATAATGCTCATACAGAAAGAGCATGACCTTTCCCTGTGGGAGTAGGTGAAGGATGTGGAGAAGAAATACTATGCTACTGCAAGGCTTCCTCTAGAGCCTCAAGATGTTTCCAACACCTGGAAACTGGATGCCCTTTCTTGCAACAAAAATTACAAGGTTCACCTGTGAACTTCTTAGTCTTGGAGGAAGACTCACCATACTTGGAAGATTTACCCTTAGGATTTGATTTCTTAGACTCTATTATCTGAGGAGGCTTGGAGGAATGCTCATTTCTAGCTGAATCTATTTTGGGCTTCTACTTCCGCTTCTGTGTCCCCTTAGAAGTTTGAGCAACCACAGCTTGGTTCTTAGTTCCAAATAAAGAATCCAACTGTGTGAGCTTGGCCTATTCTCTAGTCAGCTGATCACAAAACACCTCAAAGTGGGCATCTGGAATCTCTGGCCCAATGCATCCATGGTAGAGTGGAAGGTATAGGAGAAAATATGAAAGTTTCCCTGAAGATTTGACAAAATTAGGTAGATGCACTTTGTGTCAGTCTTAGTCTTTCCACATCTCTGTAATAAAGACTTCTACTGCTTGAACTTCATCAAGAAGTCCTCAATGGATGGAAAATGAGCTGGTACAAGAGAGGTAATATCTACCTCAATTTGAAGTTCCCTGAACTCATGCACTATACCAAATAGGCCGTTAAGCCATGTCCACATATCTAGAGGGGTCTTGCACCCATCAAGAGGAAACTGTAGACTATATGATACATGTAAAGTAATCAACCCAATTTCCTCATCCATCTTGTTCCTGTGCTACATGACCTTGAAAGGCCTCTATAAAACTGGCTGCACTACATCTAAACAAGACCACAACCCTTTTAACTGAAGAAGTCGTGTCAATAGGGTTTCCATGTGTGATAATTATGAGGGGTCAAAAGTTCTAGACAAGAAGAGGTCTCAGCCATATTTTTAGAAGGGGTCTTGTTTTGATATAATTTCAAGTTTACTGAAGTAAATTACAGAAAATAAGAAATTAAACACCGCCCACAATTCAATAAATTGAACCCTAGAAGCTGGAAAAGTTTGCTTACAATGAGAGAGAAAAAAAACTTCAAATGAGTATCATGTGTACCTTTGAATTTTTCTGATGAAAATAACCATAGATTTGGATAGCAATTGCAGGTAAAAAGGCTTGCATGTCAAAGTACAGTGCCTGCGGGGGTTTGTAGTTCTGACTTTTCAAATTTTCCAACACAGACATCAGCTCATGCATGATGGTCAGAGGAATAAGGTACAGGTTTGGTAAATGACATCGGGAAGGAAACCACTATTAATGCCACCGGGAAAGAAACCCCAAAAAAATGCCCTTTCACATGCAAGCACCTGTTAAAAATGCTAAACAAATGTTTTTTTTAAACTTTTTGCATGCAAAAAAGAAACAAAAAATAACATTCTACAAAGAATATCAGATCTGAAAACTACAACCAAAACCTCTCAAATTAGCTAAAAAATCCCAAATTTCTTTTGTCAAACCCTTGCTCTTTTTTTCAAACATGAACAAGCTACAATAGATCCATCTCTAATACCATGTAAGATTTGATTAAAAAAAATCTATTAAGCCCAAGAAACCTGCATGCAAAAACCTATCACAAGGAAGAAATCTGTAGGAAACAAATAAGGGTTTTTCGCTGACAATGTGAAAGATTATTATCAACCAAAATAATAAATAAAATATACAAAGGATCAATCCTTATAGAAGGAGATCATAAAACCTAATAGGAAACCCTAATAGGTAAACATGCATTTAATAATTAGATTCAATTATTAAATGACTAATGCAAGTGCATAAAGTGAAATCTTAAGAGGTAGTAAAGTTAATTTAATCAAGGTAATTAAATTAATTCTTTACTCTAACACTAAGTCCCCAATTGAATTATCCATTGTATTCATAAGAGAAGCATTGTAACACTTCTATGAAAACCTTGTACTCTTTATTTATTTGTCGGCTTCCAAGAGAAAGCCTAATTTTAGGGGGGGTGTACGTAGTGCCCACCCATAATTTACTTTTCAATATTGATCCTAGAATATTTTGGTTATTTTCATGGTGATTATGTATATGTTAGGATGATTTTACTAACCCCATACTTGCATGTCTATGTTTGACGTATATGTTTTATATTGTTGTGTGGCATGTCTATCTTACATTTCTGTATGATGTGTTTGATGTGGTAGAGGATGAAGATGTAGTTACTTGCATTGCAAGATCCACATGCTCAAATGATCCTTATCATTATCTGTTATATATATTATGTACATGCTCAACTTTGTGATACATGTTTGCAGGTACTAGGCATTGACTTCCCTGTATTGTCAAGATGAGCATGTCCTATCGCAATATCTCAATGGTAAGAGAGGGGAGATAATAGACATGTTTGAATCCCAACTTAACCCATTATTATCCCAAAACAGTGAACAAGTATCTTATTTTCTACCTTCCAAATTCGTTAAGGTGACGTCATTCATGAACCCTTCCTTTGTGCTTGATTGTGGTATTTTGGGTTTAGTTAGTTTTATTGTCATGTTGTCTAATCATGTGGTTTGATGTGATTTTAGTGTTATTGGTTAAGTGATTTATTGGATTAATTATGTAATTAATAATTAAATCTTTTTAAATTTAGAAATATTAAATATGATGTCATTTAATTAATAAAAATTAATTAAATACACGTGTTAATTAAAAGTCGTAATCAAAAAGTATAATTTTGGAAAGAGAGGATTTAATTAATTATTAAATCTAAAATTGAAATTTAAAAGCATAATTAATGAATTGATATTTTATTATCAATTTGCATGTTATTAATATGCTAAAAATATTAATTGTTAATTAAATAATGTTATACAATTAAAGTTGCACATTCATTTATTAAAATAAAAATAAAAATTTAAAGTAAAAAGCTGACTTAATTGGCTAAATTGGAAAAGTGCTTGTAATTATTAATAATTAATCAATTAATTCTTTTTACTCAATTTTAAGTTGAGTTCTATTTTTCCTAATTTTTTGATTTTCTGATTTAAGTTATCAGTTGAGTTCTCTTTTAGGGTTGCATGAGTTTTGGAAGCCCTAGGTTGAGTAGGTTTTCCTTTATTAGGATGTTTTTTCTCATTATTGCACGCAAAGGTTACACAGGTAATTACAATTTTTGGCTCTTGTTTGGTTTGAAGGATATTGTGAAACCTTAGGATTTCCAGGGTTTTAGATTGTTCTTTGTGGCTTCTGTCAACTGGTGGTTTGAGGTAGGGTTAGAATCCTTGATTTTAGTACCCAGATCCTCATTTTCTATACATTTGAAATAATTAAATCTCCTTGTGTGAAATTCCTTGTCTGCTTTGTATTTGCCAAATCTTAGAATAAGGTTGTTGATATTATTTTGCGGTTATATTTTCCTATATGTATGTCAGATATGTAAACCTCAATGTTCAATTTAGAGGAAAATATGTTTAGGAGAATCTGTTAAAACCCTAGACTCTCTTTGAGGAAATTCAGGTAAACATTAGAAAACTTGAAATTGATTCAATCAGGGTTTGATTAAAAACTCTGTTAAAACCCTCAATATTAAACCATATATATTTGATAGAAATCATTTTGGAATATTCGATTAAAAATTTATGTTTTAGAATAAATGTATCTATTTATAGAATTAAATCTTTTAAAGTTTCGATGATCCTTATAAGAGAAATTGATTAAAATATTTGAATTTGGTATTTTTTTTAATATTCTAGCTTTCTGGGAATTCACTAGTATTTACAAAAAATACAGTAATATTTCTCTGTTTATATAAAAATATGATTTAAAAAAAAATAAAAAAAATAAAAATCAATTAAACTGTCATGCCCCAAAATTTGGGCACTTAAACCTTAATCAAATGAACATAAATTTTCATTTAAACATGTTATATTAAAAATCTTTTCAACACCTTTGCATACTTCATAGATTAAATTTAATTGAAATTTTAATATATATCAACAATATTAATTAATGTTATAGTCCTAAGATTTTCTTATCACTTTAATACAACATTAGTAAGACTAACTCTGGAGTAACCAATAATGAAATAATTGATATAAGTATATAGAACAAGATTTCTCTTCTTATTACAAGTCGTGAATACAATTCTTTCAAAATACATGAGCCTTAAAATAAGGGGATTACAATTATCCAATCTCATTTAAACATTTTAAGGAAAAAATTTAAACCAGAAAGTGACTTTGAAAAAAAAGGATTACAACCAAGATTCCAAGACACCAACTACACTTTCATAAGCTTTCTTTGAACCTAAAAGAACATCAAGGTTGACCATGGAGGCTCACCTCCCAACCTAGGCCTTTGCAAGGCCACCCCCGAGCTAGAGGATCCATAACTGAACCAGGATACATACACACATAACAATCATGAATCTGAAAATAGGAACACAAGAAAATACCCAATACCCAAGGATATACATAGGTCTCCAAAAGACTTGAAACAATGGGGGTGAAAGAGGACTACCACAAGAGGAGAAAGCCAAAAATACAAAATACATACACTAGGAATAGGCCACACATGAGCTCAACATTCCTAAGTACCACATATTTAATTTTGTTCCGTGGCCACACATGGACTCATGAAAAATTTTCTACCCTTCTCCTCCATGCCCTACGACGACAACTGGATTAAATTTACCTTTCTTTCACAAAAAAAGTCATGGCTTCAAGCCTTCCAATTTTTCTTATGAACCCCAAATTCCTCAAGAATTCTTGGCATCGTGGGCACCCATATACCCATGTACATCCCTCCACACATGGGAGACTCTGCACTACTTGGGTAGATCACTATCTTTCACCCCATCAAGTTTACCCAACCCTCCCAAGGGTGAATAAGCCTTGAAGAACCCCATATACTAACAATCACAAAATACATACAAGACTCAACACATAAACTCTATGAAGATAAAAAAAATAACATAAACTCCATGAAGATAAAAACAATAACATAAACTTTAATCATGGATTTCTCAAGCTATGTTCAAATGCAAACAATAACTACTCCTAACTATGCTAATAAGGAAAATCACCTCAAATCCAAGAAATGGTAAATGCAAGGTGGTTTGTGAAGAGCTTCTCCTTCTCATCCTTCCTCCTTCTCTCAAGTCTTACTCCTACAAATGAATCTGTCTCTAAAAGTAGAGAGTGGATGTGTACCCCAACTCCCTCTAAACCCTTCCTTATATAGGAATTATTCCTAAAAATATTAGGAGTCATATATGGAGGGGAGACCATAATCCATCTACTTTCCCCACTTGCCTTCTCCATAAATAGAGTTTAAATGCTTGTAAGGAAAGAATGGATGACTTAACCAAAGTCTTACAACTCTTCAAATTTTCCACTCCCCAAGATGGAGACTTTAGGGGAGTCATAAATGAGTTTCAAGACTCTTAATGGGATAAAGACCCCTAACCCCTAAGGTACCAAGTGGGGTAGTTATTTTTGAACCTAGTTACTCTTCGGGAGCCCAAATGACCCTCCTAAACTCCACCCAAGGTTAACTCTCAAAAATTCAACCCTCAAGACTCAATCTAATCTCTCTTGACTCATCCTTATCTTCCTTGACTCAATCTTATCTCAATATTATCTTCCTAAATCTTAGGGTAAGCATAGGGACTATAGGTAAATCCTGGGTAAAGTTAAGCCTATTCTAGTCACATTCACTAGCCATGCCAACACACAAGGTGCACATGTGTCAAGTGACACAACTATTTCACTTGAGCATGACTTATTACATGTTTGCTCAATTAAATAAAATACAATTATACACCATTCTTTTACGAATGAAAATATAATACAATGAGGTCCATGTCTCTTTTTATAGCCAGGGCCTTAGCATCACGGTTTTCACATAGGTCCATTCCTGAATCCTCGATTAGTACCATGGTCAACTTTTCCTACACACTCATCGCACACATCAGTAGGTCCAATAAATTACACATAAAAATAATAGAATACATAATGTAAGTTGAACACACATTCACTCACACTTACATCAAAGATTCATTGCACTTAACAATATCTACATCTATTCCATATGCATAAACATACTCTTAATAAATCTGCATCTTGATTACATCTAACATCCACATACTAATCCAATATACAAAACCATCAAAACTAAGTCCCATAGGGAAATATGCATCACTTACACATAATATCACAAGGATTTCCTAATGACATAATCAGGCGATGATTACAAGCAAAGGATTCAACATATCCCTAAGGTATTACATGTGTCCCAATAGTCCTATTATAACAAAATTTGTATCGACAGGAGAACATATAAATGAGAAATTGTGCTAAGATTATGTCAGATTGGGGTAGGCCTCACATCCTCCCCCTCTAGGCATGAACATCCTCCTGGATTTCATCAAAGAGGCGTGGGAACCGTGACCTCATCTATACTACATACTCAAGGTATCGAAACTTACATTAAGCATATTGGTCAATGCTAATATTTCATGAAATGTATATCTAATATTCATCTCCTTGTGCATGTTAATTTACTTTGAACATTTTTTAACTGATAAGTCATATTTTAAGCAAAATATAATTTAAGAATGATAATGGTATGTTCTTCACAACCTACTCCCTTATAAATTCTATCCATATCCCATATCGAACATGATAGAGAACATTACTACACAACACAGGACTAGAAACATAAAACACACATCCTAGCCACCACAAGATCATAAGAAAACTTAAATCAAGGTTCACAAATTCAAATTCAAAACTCAAAAGCTATGCAAATCCAAAAGAAATAAATGTGAACAGGAAACCTAATAATAGGTAAAATAAAATTTGGTGACTAGATGATTACAAGAAAACCAAAAGAATTCAAGCTAGTCCTACAACACTTCCAAGTTCATCAAAGCTGAAAATCAAATTAACTCAATTCACATACACAGAGTGACTAATACTTAGCCACAAGGAGGGAGTAGAAGCTATATGACACCTTGCGTCCAAGGTGCACTAAAGAACATTACCAAACACTCGAAAAACATATATCTTAAGGGTTATATTTCTATGTAATAACACATTTTGTTTACTTCATCTTGCAATATAAATCTAGCCTCCATCTTTGGCATATATATATATATATA
>MU227289.1:1191753-1216399 GCA_018584345.1 Thuja plicata
CTTGAATTATTTTATAGATTTACTCTTATGTACTTTGGGTATATATTGTGGGAATTTATAACCATTTTCATATCTCGATTGGTTCTTGTATACATCTGTTGCTTATGTTGTGTTTTCTCCGAGTCTCCGATCATTATGTTATGGGCGATCCCATAATAGTGGGTTACACTTTTTTGGAGGAAGGAATTCCTCACAAAATCCATGAGGGGGATGATTTAGTCAAGTACTTTCAATAGAAAGTACCTGATTGTTTTGATCGAAATATTCTTAGTTTCGATCGAAACTACCTTTTTTGCTTAGTTTCGATCAAAACTAACTAGTCAAAATTTTACTATGGTTTTTACCCATATGCATGTTAAACTAAGAAAGTACTTTCGATAGAAAGTAGTTTCGATCGAAACTACTTTCTATTGAAACCCCCAAAATTGAGGCAATTTGCAAAGGCTAACAACAATATGTAGTTTTCATGGCTTCGGGGCTCAAGCGCGGGGCTTAAATGGAAGAATAGGGAAACCTCCTTTTGCATCACACAAGTAATTTGAACGAGCTTTCTAACGAATATAGATTTGACAAATTTTGAATTAATTAGGTCTATGTATTTTGACGTGAATCAGATGTATGTTTTTTATCGAATATAAACTTCCAGGTTTGACATTCAATGAAAAATAGTAGAAAAGAGAAATTTATTTTTGAAAAATAACAGTGCCCTCCGGCTTCGAGTCTTCTTTCTATCAGTTTTTTTTTTGAATTTTGATAAATACACAAGTTATCAGCTACGCAGTCAAGGTATGTCAAAATTATGGTTGACTCTACTTCAAACATTCATAAAATATGCAATAATCATGATAATGTCATCAAACCAATTGCATGCCCTTCGTATGGATGTTACAAAACCAAATTCGAAAGAAGTGCATTAATATCTATTTTAGAAAAAACTTATGTTGTACAAAGTCATTGTACCTTTTTGAAAATGACGTTTTCAACAACATAGCAGTTTTAGTGGGAGAAAAAAAAAACCATTAAAATCAATTAAAAAAAAAAATATTTATAATCTAGATAGAAAATATTAAAAGACTCTAGTTTACTTCATCTTCCGATTTCAAACAGTTTAATGACAATATGCATCCGAATGTGAAATTTTTTCTCAAAATGTAGACTTCAATGTTCGTTTAGGCAAAAAAATGTAACCCACTATTGTGGTATCACCCTTATTTAATGATGAAAAGGTGATGAACACAATTTTTGAGTCCTAATTAACTTGGTCACCTCGTTTCTACTATCATGGGGGTTCTGTGTTCTGAATGATTATCTTTTGCATTATGTTACTTGATGTTTGGAGATAGGTTCTATTGATGTTTTTATGATCATCGATCTTGTAATGTAATATGAGTATTGGTATTGCTTATTGAGATTTCTAGTATGGGATGGATAGTTTGATCCTTGTGTAGGATTATTTGTTATTTTTAATGCTCCAAAATTTTCATAATTTATGCTTTATGATAATTCTTTTATGGTTTTGGATTTGTCTTCTTTTTGGTCATGTGGCTAGGAGCATTAGCGTAGGTTATCTAGGAGCATAGATGGGAAGTGGCTTACATTGGGGGCTAGGGCCCCAAGAGGCTACTAGGGTAACTCATTGCAAGTAACTAAAAAGTGACAACTCAATAAATTTATAAGGAGAGAAACATTAATAAGATAATTTTGTGTTCTCACCCATGCCTTGAGTGTTAGTAAAGGCTAAGATGGGAGTGAGAGAAGATGCTTTTTTGAGGTCTTTCATGGTGAGGATCCTTGTCTGTACGAAAGGCTTATTGAGACACATAGATTTACTTGGGGGATAGGGTCTATGAAGAACTACTTGGGCAGCTCAAGGGTGGACTTATGTGATGATACTTCCCTATATATGTTCTAAGTTCCTACGTGAGTATTTGGTACACTTGTTTTGGTCTCTTGATCTTTTATACTTAAACCTTGGAATATTCTTGTTACCTTTTTTTATCCAGTGTACCTTTGCATTAGTCTTTCTTGTTGGTTGTTTCCTGTGTGTGTGGGCCTGTTGTTATCTCCTCAGCACTATGGAAGTGGACCTTTGGTTCCACAAGGTCAGGTGGTAGTGATTCTTATTACCATCGAGATCTGACATTTGTGACTTTTGCTTGGATGATCCTTGTTGTAGTTTTATCTTTTTGTTCATCATTGTTGGAGACTTCCTCTTATCTTTCTTATGTGGTAGACATATATCACCCTATCAGTTGTGATATTCTTGGATATTGTATTGTACTTTGTATTGAGTTATATCACATACCCTATGACTTGTACTGCAATGGATGTTGGTTTTTTTATGTATACCTTATGGTATTCGTTGTTTCTAGATTTCATTCATGAGATGATGTTCTTGTATATTTATTTGCATTATATGGAGAGTGTTTATTGTTTATTGCATGTAGTAGATTAGTTAACTTACATAATCCTACGTCATGGAACTCTTGAGATTTGTAATATATAGATGAGTTTCTTTTATGTGTATGTAATATCTTATGTTATATTGCTTCCGCATTGTTATTTATTATCTATTGTAAACTTTAAAAAAAAAAATCATTCTGTAATCTTAGTAGCATATTTAAGGTTAATTTCTCTTAGTTTCCTTGGCGGAGCGTTACAGAAACATTAACCAAGGATAGATAAGTGTGATCTAATATCTATATTAGTATGGGTATTGAAATCCCAAACAATATATTTTAAAAACAGATAGACTAGGATCAATCAAAATCCTAGGAAAATATTTAAAATAAAATTTTACAATAGGGAAAATGTGGAGAACAATGCAACATAAAACATACTAAGTGAATTACTTCCCCATTTCATGAATTACACATTAGGAAGGAAGAATATCTCCAATAGGCTCAAGAGGCAGGAATCAAGCACTAATTGGAAATATGGTTTTTCCTTCACTAAATAATGTATTTGAAATCAATTTAGAATTGATTATGTAACTTAATTGTTATTATAGAAAAGTCACTAAAAATCTAATTAAAATAGACTGATATAAACTGATATTGAGATGAAACTCACTAAAATAAAAATTAGAAGATAAAACTGACATACACCAGAAATTTTAGTAAAAAATGCCAAGGATAGGGAAAACATCGATCTATACCTAGGGGACAGGGAAAAATTAGATATGTACCCAATAGTTTTGGATGAAATTTTTACAGAATCTTCAACTGTTCTTTTACTACCCAAAAAAGATCCGACGGCTTTACAACCTATTCCTACACATAGAAAAGTGGGGAAAAGGTTGGGAAAGGGGTTTTGTCTTGGTCAAACCCCTGTTTAGAAATTAACCTTGAAATATGATAGAAATTACATAAAGGAAATATGTAAAAGAAAAATTATTGATTTACCTTGCATAAACCCTCATGAGCGAATGTAGAAATCACTCAAATCCATGAAGATGCTTGAATGTGCTTGGAATCCAAAGATTTGAACTTGTAATATGATGTAGGCTCAAGGATTCCCTCACAAATGTATAGATCTATGATTTCCACTACAAGATCTAGAATATAGATATTCTTGATAACTAGATGCAAGGAAGGAGAGAGAGAAGGATGAATAAATCTTCTTGCTTGATTGATAATTCCTTTTATTTTCCATCTTGGGAGAGAAAATTGCATCAATTAGAGAATATTTCCTTTGATTTTATGGTTCTTGAATAAATGGAGACATGAAGATATTGAATTGGATGCTTGCCTTCAAATATTGAATCAAAATTCTCAATTTCTCTTGCTTTCTTGAATTCTTGGTCACTTGATTGCCAAAATGCTTGCACTTGATTACGATATAGCTTGCACTTGATTCACTTATAAAAAATGAGAAATGAGGTCCTTTTATAGTAAATCCATTATTTTGAGACTCAAATTTGATCCAGCCCAACTATAATTGAAAACCTCAGAAAAGACACTGATATTGGGCTCCAGGAAAAATTTAGGCTCAAAACCCTAGGGATAGGTCTCGATTGGAAATGTGTCCTAGGTAAAATAGGTTTAAGTTTCATCGAGATATTGGGGAAAATGAATATGTGAAGGAAAAGAAGAGATAATTCAAAGAGATCAAGCATAACAAGTATTTAGACCTCGAAATAACCAAAATAGGGTCGTATAGGTCCTAAAGGATCCAATTATGGGTCATAGATTTTTAGGACTATACATTTAGCCACCACTTTATCAAGAGTATGAGAAAAGCTCATGCTCATTGTAAAGGAGGTCAATGGATAAGAAGGATCTCATCAAGATCAAGGAGACAAAGAAACATCAAGGCCCCAAGTGACTCAAGTTTTTGTCAAATCTAGAACCAAGATAAGAGAGGCATCGCTTGAAAGAAAGATAAAGAGAAAGGAAAGAGAAAAAGAATTATCACTTTACTAGTAAGGGATTTCCTCTGTATGGATCACATAAATGAAAGTATTGAAAAATATGGCATTAAGGTCTATAAAGTTGTGTTATACTAGTAAATCCATAAAAAATAATCAGGCCTTAAGGAAAGCATTGGTCTCTATTAAGGGGTTTGACAAGAGAATGATCAGGCCTTAGGAAAGAATTTATTGGAATAATGGAATGGTTGTACTGAGAAGGGAGGGGTGAATCAGTGCCCTTTAAAACTTTTAGTCAATTAACCTTAATCCTTTAGTAATCAATTCCTTGCATTACTAACCATGTGTGCTATTCTTATCTTATGCATGTTCTGATTAAGTAAAAACAGGTTTTGAAAGGACCTGAAATCTTTTACAAAAAAAAGATAGCGAAAGATAGAAAAAAGAAAGGAAAAAATAATACTATGAGTCATCACCACACAAGTGAGAAGGAACACCCAAAAGTCCCCACAAAGTGGAACAGAGACAAGACCAACAAACCAACAAAGGGCTATCAAGATTTACATTTTGGCCCAACCTTTTGTGATCAAAGATTCATATCAAATGAAGGCGTAGAAGACTTAACTTTCTTTCCTTTAACTATTGTCCATCCATCCTCCACCTTCACAGCATCATTCTCCCAAGCTATAACAATAGAAACCCGAGAGACAGGGCTGGCCACACCAACATCCATAGAAGGGACAAGGTCAAAACCACCACCAATCCCCAAATCCCCTTGGAGATATAAGGACAATAGAAATTGCAGAAACATCTTATGCATGTTATATCAATTGATAAACTTAATTTGCATGTAAACATTCATAGAAATATTCATGAAATGTAATGACACATGACACAAGATTTGGTAACATAGAAAACCCTTATTAGAAGGTAAAAATTATGGTGGGGATGAAACCCAAAAAACTTCACTATCTGGAGAATGGAAGGGGCCGGTTAAGGCTTACAAGTTTGATCACTTCTGATGATCTTACCCTATTAGGAGTAATATGTTTAGACTGGTTAAGGTCTACTCTGTTAAGAGCTTTAGCAACACTATTTAGTGTGCACTCGGTTAAGAGATTTACAAAAGGATTGTTAAATCCACCTTCTCAAAGGATTTCTTCTATTTGCTACACTTGTTAGAATGTAGTAAAAAATACTTATTGACTTTAGTATATGCAATCTGGAATTGCTAATTGCAGATCCATTAAAGATTACAATATGATGTATCACCTATAGTGACTGATTTATACCTCTATTCTTCTCGTCAGCCTTGGATCTTGTTCTTGGTAATTGATTTCATCTTTTGTTGTCCCTCTGCATAAAACTCTATCTCTGATCCATAGAAGTGTATGCAGCTAAATTCATCATCACATCATCTTATTCTGATTGATTATACATCTATTTATATTTTGAATTTGACCTAAATGAGTTTCACACTTTACAATGTTAACTCTATGATCAAAGGTTTACAACTTGAACTTGATCTCCTAGTTTGCATGTTTTCAATCAGTTAGACTGATTAAAACAATTACAATTACAATTACAATTACTTTACTTGTCCCTCAAGAAATGGATTTAAAGCTAATCTTTAAGCTAAATATAAAACTTCAGTGTTTTATCTGACATATAAGTCATATCCACATTTCTTAGAATAAAATTGTCTCTTGGTAGACTGGTGCTTGGGTTTCTCTATATTCTTTCCTCTCAAGCTACTCTATATACTATCTTTCAGGCTCCTCTATTGTCTTCTCTGTTAGTTTACACTGTTGACTACTCTGTCGGGTTACTCTATAGTATGTGTTGTCAGTTTGCATTGTAACCTATGTTGTCAGGTTCCCTTGTGAAGTTGTTTGTTGGTTTCCCTTGTACTTAAAATTTTTGGTGACATCTGTTAACTACTATGTTAGGTTGCACTCTAAACATGTCTTTCAGTGTTGAAGTTACCGATGGTTCAAAACTATTTTCCCTTGTATACTAATGGAAAAATATGTCATCAATCTCCCCCTTTGACATTAGTATCAAAAACTAATATGTGCAAAACTGAAATGTTTAGTATATACACCATGTGTTCACCTGGTCATTATGACTCCCCATATGTGTATGCCGGTATAGCATATGAACATGAATATACACTTGCATTTATACTATCTCCCCTTTTCATTATTCCCCCCTTATACCTTATCAACTCTCTTTATCACATATTATTTCCCCCTTTTTTGATAATAAGGACAAAGCTGTAATACTTACAACTTGTCAAAAATGTGGGAATGAGAGTTATGCATGTCTTCCATAATTTTCTCCCATTTATCCTTAAGGTGTTCCAGGGCCATGTGCTCCAATTTAATTCTTTCATGCATATCATAGATACTGTTGGTTACAAACATCTTCGGGGTAGCAATCAATTGTCTTTCCAAATTCATATGTTGTTGTAGTAATGCAATATTCGGTAGGAGTAGAGATTGAAGCTTGGTTACCTCATCTTTGAACTTTGATTCTGCCTCTAATATCTCAAGTCTCAACCTTTTAGCTTCCATAATCTTTTCATAATACAACTTGATTTCATTGTCATTGGTTGTAAGACCTTGTGCACTAGCATTGAGATCTGCATCTATCTGTGCAATCTTCTCACTATTCTCCTCAGTGAATTTCTCTATTGTGCATAAATTATGAACTAAGGTTATATCTTCTGAAATGATTGGTTCCAATTTATTGACTAGTTTAGATAGCTTTACCTTGTTCTCAGCCACTTCTTGGCTGATTTTCTCTATCAATTTGTATTGATACTTTTGCTTTGCATGTTCTTCTATGGCCTTCTCTGCATCCACATTCTGTGATGTGATGGCATTTGTAAGAACTGCTAATTGATCAAGTATAGGAGCATCTTGATCAATGTCGGTATCAGGTATAATCTGTAGGAGTATTTCCTTGGTTGTATCAAGTACATGTGAGTCCTTGTTCTCCTTTTTAATCTTATCTTTGATAGATTTTCTTTTACAAAGTTCTGCATACTTTTTAAGTGACTCTGGATCCAATTTCCTTGGATCATAGTCTGGTATTTCAATGATTTCATCCAGGGTGACTAGATTCTTATTCTTCTTCTTCTTCTTCTTCTTCTTCTTTGAAAGTGTAGTGGAGGAACCTATATGCAATACCATAGCAAGTTATTTTTCCTGGTTTGATGTACTTGATGAAGGATTTGGAGGTGTTGTTCCTTTTAGCTGTTGCTTAGTGTCTACCTATTGGTTTGGTGTGGATGCCTCCACATCAACCTTAGCTTTATCAACAACTTCTCCTTTGGTATCCTTGGGAGTGGCATCACCTTGCTTCTCTTCTTCACCTTTATCTTTCTTCTCTCCATCTATTTCTTTCTGTTCTTCATCTATTACATTCTTCTCATCAGTTGTGTTTTTTGTTCCTCTTCACCCTTATCCTTGGGTATGATTGCATCATGCTCCAGTGTTTCTATCATTATATTGATAGCTTGTATCAATAATGGGATTTATCCTGGTATATTCACCTGTGCAACATTCGTTGTTGTGTTCTGTTCTTTGGGATACTCAGAGGTAACAATAACATTTTTATCTGCCTTAACTTCATCAACCTGATCTTCAATTATATCTATTATTGTCACATCTTGGTTTGTGACATTTGTTGTGTCCTGTAATGATTGCAAATTATGAGGAGTGTCATCTATTTATTTACTATCCTCGGTGTTCAATTCAACTTGATTGTCATCCTTAGTGTCATTTATAATTATGTGCTATGGGGTCAGTTTTTCTTGATTTTCTTCATTGTGAGGCTTGTCAGTGAGTTCTAATACTCTCTTGGGGCTTGTGTCCTCTTTAGGTACATTGAGTATTTTCCTCCAAGCATCCTCACTTTCTCTGTCAAGATCAATTAAGTTTCCCTGAAGTACTTTGTAGGCTCTCAATTTTTTTGATAACTTCTTTGAATGTAACTTCAGCATTTCTTCAATTTCTTCCATTTTGGACTCGGGTGGACAGAAACTAGGGATCTTTCCCTTATCTCTTTTTCAGAATTCAATGCAAATTTACACCTTGCCGATAATCTATCTAGAAGTTCTTGTGGCATCTTATTTTCAAAATGTATAGGTATATATTTAAATTTACACATTATTATGATGATGGATTCTTCTATCTTGTTTTGATCGTTGGGATTTAGAGTTAGCCATTTTCTAATCTTAGGCTCAGTTATTGAACCCGACCCGGTGATTGATGCAACAATATCATCAATTATAGTAGGAAGTTTATTATTTATAGGTTTTTCATCTTGTTCAGTGTGCTCTATATCTTCCTTTGTTTGGATTAGTCTTTTTCTCCTCTTTGGTTCTGAAGTTTGTCAAGTTTGAGGCTTCCTTTTGTAAGTCCTCACTTGTTCTTTCTTAACCGGTGATGAGATTGTATCTTTAGTTGTCTAACTCCTTGTCTGAGATGCAACAATAGTTATTGGATTCTTTGGGTGTGGTGCATCAAACTCTTTTGATTTGGAGTCACTCACTTGTTCTGTTGTAGCTGTTGAAGATCAAAATATGTTATAGTAGCTGTGAAGGTGCTCGTGAATCTCTCTACAATCTTTTCTCCTTTGGTTGCTCTACTTTTCTCTTGTCTTTGCTCTCAAATGTTGGTGAATGAAATGAGGTCTCCATCATCCTTTTATAGACGATTCCCTAAGTGGTGTAATTAATGCTATACCCACTTCTTGATGTTTGAAGACAGAGTCACTCGAGTATCACATGAAATTTTGGCTCAGGGTAAGTGACAACTCACTTAACCTTTCACACTTTTACTGATAGTGCTCGGTAAGTGGTGAAGATTTCAATGTATTTTACATGATTACCGATGAGTCTTGGTTTACATTGTTTAACTTGTCTTTGATATGTATACCAACGATTCTTGGTATGTATTGACCGACGAGATTATATTCACAAAATCATAACAAGTCATACCATAGTGCATTTTTGATCATGCTAGTTTGGTATTTTATCAATGTATAATGGAACTGATGTAAGATATCACTTGGTATAATGCAGTTCCATACTTGTTCTACTTAGGTGGGGGTGATGATGTCACCAGATCCATTGGATAAGGTGTCACCAATTTTATTGCTTGGTCTAGCATCATCAGTATTTGTAGCTTTCCTCCACATTTTTGTTTCTTATCTTCCTAATGTCTTCAATGGTATTTCCATTGGGAAAAGTGCTTGTCTCTTTTACTTGGTCTCTGCAGTCCTTTCTTAGATGACCAACTTTATGATAGTGTAAGCATGCCATTCTGGGGTTAGTCCAGCTTCTAGACCTTCTAATCAATTTTCTCATATAGTTTGCAGCCATGTGTCCATATCTACCACATGCTATAGAGTTTGTCCATGTATTATAATCCCAAACATATGAGTTACCGACTCTTTTTGGTTGATAAGAATTTTCTTGTTCTTTTGGCTTCCATGCTTGCTTTTTCTTCTTCCTGCATTCAAGATATGTGTGCCCATGCATTTTGCAAGTGGAACAATATTTTTCCATGTAGGTTTCCTTCTTTGGTTGTTTCACCTTAGATTTACATTCATATATTTATGTCCTTTCTTATTAAAGTTATAACAATTTCCAGTGACTGTAGAAGTGGATTTAGGAATACCTTTAATTTTCTCCAAACATTTGATGTGTGGCCTGGTTTCCCACAGTGATGGCATGATTGCTTCTTTGGTCTTGGATTTGTGTAGACATATTTTGGATCATCTTGGTATGGTTATTCTCCATGCTTAGTATACCCTAATTCGGTATTGTTGTTGACTCTTCTTTGTCCATCCAGAAAGTCATCCATTCTTTTTGTACTTTCTTCATCTCTCTTGATCACATCATTGTGTTGTTTCTTATTAGTAATAACTGAGAGGGGGGCGGGGGGTGAATCAGTGGCCTAAAAAATATTCTAATAATCAACCCAAAAACTTAGTACCACAATATTAAGCCTCTAGTTATCTTCAGTCCTATAAGATAAATGCCTTCAAATACAATTATCAAATTACTAGTACTCGGAATGATTTGTTAAATCTTATACTGTATGTTTACCGAAGAGTAGTCTGTTAATTTACCGAAAGATAGTAAATTATCTAGAGTATACCGATCAATCCAAATTAGCTATGTGTAATGAAAAACACTAAAGCAATGACTCATAGACACATTGAAGCATGGATTTTTAACATGGAAACCCTGTAAAGGGAAAAAACACTTGGGACTGGTAACCCAAAATTTTTCACTCTTTTGAAGTGAGCTCGGTGAAGAGCCAACCATGTTAAAGGTTACAAACACATTCTTAGGTGTGACGTTGTTAGAAGATTTAAAATTTTAGCCTGTCACTTGATATTGAGCATCTCTATGCTACCTTCCTTGATCAAACACTCTTTTGGCCTGTCAATAGGTATCTGGCATCTTATGCTATCTTCATGATAAAATTTTTTATACTCCTTGGGATGTATCTCAATATAGAAAGGATCTTTAAATCCCGCTCAGTTAAGAGACTTTCTGAATCAATGGTTAAACTGAAATAGTATGATCTGTTCACATATACAACTTATACTTGTAGATTTTTAGATCTATTGTAAGCTCATAAAACTAATATGATCAATATATCCCTTTTAATACCTTTTCTCCACTTTTTTTTTGCTTGGTGATACTGTTCTCTGTTGTTCGCTGTCCATAGAAAACTTTAGCTCTTTCCTTAGCTTGATTGATCAAGACTATATGAAGTTTCTCTTCATCAATTTCTCTTCAACATCCTCTTTTTCATTCATTCACCCTCAATTCATAATGAATTAAGTTGTCTCTTTTATAGACATGATATCACCATTGTTAGGTTCTTGATTTTCTTGATCTTGGCATGATACTCAATCTTAGCCAATTAGATTTAAAGTAAAACTCCTATTTTATCTTGTAGAGATATTCTCGCCAACTGGAAAAAATAGCTTAATCCTTTACTTATCTATGTCTTTATCTTGTCGATGAAAACAATGATAACTACCAGTTAAGTCCATATTTAGCTCTGCCAGCTAGATATTTTGTCATTTCTAAACTCAAGTTAATTTTGGTCTTTTAACTCTTTGATAGCTTTGGTCAACACTCCAGTTATCCTCAGGCCCCTCTGTCGGTTTACACTATGATTCTGGCCATCATTTATGCTTGTGATTTTTCTTGTTGGTAATGTTTGTCGGTGTTCTTTCTCAGGCATCACTATGACTTGACTTTTAGTGATCTCTGTCCGTCAGGTTCTACTAGCCATCGTTGTTTGAAGTCACATAGTGAATGCTTCTCTATTGTGTATTACTGAAAGCATAATATTTTTCTCTCTGATTCTCTGAAGTCTTTGACACTTTGATTATAAATGATTAGATTATATCAAGTTGACATCAATGAAAATATAATCCATTAAATGATTTAATGTCTTGCATTATCTTTCTGCATTTCAATGATCAACTTAACATCTTTAAACATTCAATCAGTTACATGTCATCAATCTATACCTTTGGCATTGATCGAAACACACTACATTATCATACTATACTATTACTAATACAATATGAAATATAACAGTTTCATCAAGCTTCCCTAATGTAACTATTACAAATGTCTGGATTTCGGTAAGCTCAAATAGCTTAGATTTTTTTCTTGCAGAATGATTGTCTTCAATATTCAATCCCTTCACTGGATAGATGTAGCATCTAATGTCTCTATTCTGATATGTTCTCTGCCTTGACTATTCTTCTTGTTGATAATCTCTTTTTCCTTTGACAACAATTTCTCTCTTGTATGAACTCTCTCCCTTAGATGGACATTTCATATGTAATCAATTTCTCTCCCTTTGATAATTGATTAACTCTTCCTTCTGATTCTCAGGAACTTCACTTCAAGATATAATCTTCTCTGATTAATGAGATAATCTCTCCATTATGATTCAATGAGATAATCTCTCCTTTATGATAATGAGATAATCTCTCCATTATGATTCAATGAGATAATCTCTCCCTTATGATAATGAGATAATCTCTCCCTTTGACAACAATGCCAAACAAAAATCATCTATATCATGTACCATTACTTTATCTAATATATTCCTTGAATTTCCCTATCCATCAGTAATACAATATCTCTAGTATTCGGTGCATACTTGTACCTTAATGTGTATAGATGTATCTGTTGTTGTTCATCTTTGGGGTTTGCATTAACATGAATGATTTTTAGATTATGTGTAGGTTGATGCAATCTCCTAGTCAGCTTACTAACCAATAGACAAGGCTTGGACCCCTAGTCTATGTCTCAGGTACTCAAATGTATCCTTAGGTAATGGCTTGGTGAATATATAAGCTAATTGTTCCTTTGATTGAACTTATTATAATATCACCTCCTTTGCTTGCACTTGTTTTCTCAGATAGTGATATTTGATAGAAATATGCTTAGTCTTAGCATGCACGACTGGATTCTTAGAAATGTTAATTCCACTAGTGCTATCACAATATATAATTACTGGTTCAAGAATCTTCATATTCATACCTTCCAACAATTATTTGATCCATACAATATTAGAGAAATTTGCAGTAGCAACCACATACTCTACTTCTACAGTAGACTAAGAGATGCATCCTTGCTTCTTGTTGATCCATGTGACAAGTCTGTCACCCATGAAGAATGCTCCTCTAGTTGTGCTCTTCCAGTCATCAATGTTTCTAGCCTAATCAGCATTTGTATATACTTGTAGCTCAAATTTTCCTTCTCTTTTATACCATAAGCCATATTCCTCGGTGTTCTTTTGATATCTCAGAATTCTCTTGACAACAGTCATATGTGATTCTTTGGTATTAACAAAGAATCTTGCATAGGTTTGATTTACCTCATTGGATTTGTCTTCTTTTGTCAGCTTACATTCAGTAGCCATAGGTGTTCCAACTAGTTTGGAATCTTCCATCTTGAATATCTTCAACACTTCCTTGATGTATTTGGACTAAGTGATATATATTCCTGCATCTTGTTGAAGAATCTGTAGACCAAGAAAGAATTTGATCTCCCCAAACATAGACATTTCAAATTCTTTTCTCATTTCATTCGCAAAGGGTTTGCATAACAATTCATTTCCCCTAAAAATGATATATCAACAAAACATTCAGCAATCAGAATATTACCATCAGTATCTTCTTTTAAGTACAAATTTCTATTTTCACTTATTCTAAATTTTTTTATGCTAATGAGATAGGAGTGAAGTCTTTCATACCAAGCTCTAGGTGCTTGTTTCAATCCATACAAGGCTTTATGTAGTCTACAAACCATGTTTCTCTTATCTGGATCAACAAACACTTCTGGTTGTTCAATGTATACCTCTTCTTCCAGTATTCCATTTAGGAATGTAGATTTGACATCCATCTGGTATATCTTGAATCCTTTAAATGTAGCATGAGAAAGTAAGATTCTAACTCCTAGTCTATCAATAGGTGCAAAGGTTTCTCCATAATCAATACCTTCTTCTTGTGCATATCCCTTGCATACTAACCTTTCTTTGTTTCTTGTGACTTCTCCATTCTCATTCAACTTGTTTCTGAATATCCATTTGGTACCTATGACATTCTTGTCATTTTTTCTTGGTACTAGTGTCCATGTGCTCTTCTTCTCAATCTGTTCTATTTCTTCATTCATAGCACTGACCCAATCTTCATTGTCAAGTGCAATATTAACATATTTAGGCTCAAAATGACAAAGTAAACATCTAGAGTTCAGTGAATAAATTCTTATTCTTGTTCCAGCCTTCTTGTCTCCTATGATTTGATTCTATGGATGATGTCTTTTGACATACTTGGTAAGTTTTGGTTCAGCTCGTTGTTCATCATTTTGATCATCTTCTTGACCTTCGTTCTGATCTCCATTGTTCGGAACATCATCTTGAGGATTTTCCTAATTTTTGGTAATCGCATCCTGATGCTCTGGTGCAATGTTCTATTTCTCTGGAGTGATACAATGTTGCTCAAGTAGAGTGTTAGGTTATGTATAAACAAACCTCTTGTAGTCCTCTGGTTCCTTTTTTCTTTCTTTATCATTCTTTTCTGCAAATTCATCTATTTTCACATTTGCAATTTCAATGATTTTGTTAGATGACTTCTTGAGACATTTTTAAGCCTTGCTTTTGGTTGAGTACCTTAGAAATATACCTTCTTCACTTTTGGAGTCAAGTTTTCCATTTCTATCATCCTTCAAAATATAACATTGACTATCAAATATTCTGAAGTAACTCACATTGGGTGTATTACCATACCAAAGATCATAGGGTGTCATCTTTGTGTATTTCTTCAATTATACTATGTTTAATGTGTAGACAACAATAATGACAGCTTCCCTCCAAAATTTTTGAGTGATTCTTTTCTCAATCATCAATGTTCTTGCACAGTCAACAATTAATCTATTTCTCCTTTCAGAAATTCCATTTTGTTGTGGTTTTCTCGGTGCAGAAACCAGTCTTTTAATTCAATGCTCATTGCAATAGTTAGTGAATTCATCTAAAGTAAATTCCCCTCCTCTATCTAAACTTAAGCATTTCAATTTATTTTCACTTTTTTTTTCTACCATAGCCTTGTACCATTTAAATATCTTAAATGCTTCTGATTTATCTTTTAAGAATATGATTGTCAACATTCTAGAATAATCATCAACAAAGAGAATAAAATACCTATCTCCATAGTATCTCTTTGTCCTCATGGGTCCACATAGATCTATATGGCCTAATTCTAGAATTGCATTAGATGTATGGATTTTACTCTTGAAACTAGACTTTTTCATCTTACCTTTTTGATAATTCTTGCACATGATATACTCGGGCTTAGTCATGATTGTTAAGCCTCTGACATTCCTTTTGTTGCTTATCTTTATCATGTTGTCAAAATTTACATGAAACAATCTTTTGTGCCACAATCATATCTCTTCATTTCTAGCCATTAAACAAGTGGTGTTAGTGTCATCAAGATAGAAAAGGTTACCTTTTGTCTGCTCACTGGTTCCAATCAACCTTCCTGATTCATTGAAGATCATTTCCTTCTTATTTTCAAATTCCACTCAGTGACCTGTATTATTCAGCTATGAAACACTTAATAGATTATAATTCAGTCCTTTTACCTCGTAAGAATTTTCACATTTTATCAGGTTATTCAACATTATAGTTCCTTTACCTTCAACTGGACAAGGTGTATCATTTCCCATTCTTACTCTACCACCATTATAGTATTCAAAAGTCTCAAACTTTTGTTTATCGCTGATCATATGGTGAGTGCAACCACTGTCTATGATCCAGACATCATTTTTACTAAATTTATATATGAGTGCAGTTTCTACATAACTTTCTTCTTCTTCATCTGAATCATCCTTCATGGCTACAAATACCATCTCAATGTCTTCTTTTGATTTGGTGTCAGTTTCATCAGCTCTGTTCTCAGCTAGGTAACAAGCTTTCTTCTCTTTATCCTTGTAGTCTCGGGTATATCTTTTGTCAGATTGATGGTTGCTTCGGTAATCTTTGTTATCACCTCTATCAAACTTCTTCTCATATGATATATCATTTCATCTATTTGGACATCTTGCAACAAAGTGTCCAACCTCTTTACAATTGAAACATACAAATGATAATTTACCTTTTTATCTACCTTTGCCTCTCTGTAATTTTCTGGCCATTAGTGCTTCAATATCACCAAGTCCTTGATCCTCATTATCACTGTCACTATCATTTCTAATAGAATGTATATGATTTGAGTTACTTATCTTTAAAGAATATTTGAATGCAGATTCTATGGATGGTAAGACACTATTATCAAATTTATTCATCTCAAAAGAAATCAGTCTACCAATCAGACTATCTAGAGTAACTGTATTGTTTGCAACTTCTCTTATTTCTTGAATAGTATAAACTCTAATAGCATATACAAACAGTAAGGTTATTAAGATTTTACTTACCACTGTCTCCTCTTCGAGTACACCTCCAACTCCTCGGATATAATCAACTACCTCTTTGATTTTGCAGCTATACTGAGTAATATTTTCTCCTTCTTTCATCCTTAGGTCATCAAACCTCCCTCTTAGGCTTTCTGCCTTTGCTATTAGTACATTGGCATCTCCTCCATGTACCAAATTCAACTTATCCCAAATTTTCTTTACAGAGGTACAAGTTTTGACATCTTCAAACTCAGCATTAGAGAGTGATGATGCAAGTTCTATCATCATGAAATTATGCTCATGCTTTACTCATAATTTCTCAAGAGTGTGAGGTCCTGTAGGCAACACATATTCAGTATCAAGGTATTGAGTAACATCATTTCCAATACCTGATAGGTGGATTCTTCTTCTTATTTTCCATGATGTAAAGTTGTCTTTATTAAACTTGGGCACATCTCGTCTATTCATCTTGTGATCTTTTTCTTGAGCTATTAAAATCCCTTTCTAAGAACACAATCTCTGATACTGATTGTTAGTAATAACTAAGATGGGGGGGGGGGGGGAATCNTGTTAGTAATAACTAAGATGGGGGGGGGGGGTGAATCAGTGGCCTCAAAAATATTCCAATAATCAACTGAAAAACTTAATACAATAATATTAAGCCTCTAGTTATCTTTAGTTCTATAAGATGAATGCCTTTAAATATAATTATCAAATTACTACTACTTAGAATGCTTTGTTAAACCTCATACTGTATGTTTACTGGATAACAGTCTGTTAATTTACCAAAAGACAGTAAATTGTCTAGAGAATACCGATCAATCTAAATTAGCTATGTGTAATGCAAAACACTAAAGTAATGACTCATAGACACATTGACACATGGATTTTTAACATGGAAAACCTGTTAAGGGAAAAACCACTTGGGATCGGTAACCCAAAATTTTCACTCTTCTGAAGTGAGCTCAGTGAAGAGCCAACCCTGTTAAAGGTTACAAACACACTGTTAGGTGTGACCTTGTTAGAGGATTTAAAAGTTTAGTCTATCACTTGATATCAGGCATCTCTATGCTACATTCCTTGATTAAACACTCTCTTGGCTTGTCAATAGGTATCTGACATCTTATGCTATCTTCATGATCAAAATTTTTTATACTCCTTGGGATGTATCTCAATATAGAAAGGATCTTTAAATCCTGCTTGGTTAAGAGACTTTCTGAATCAATGGTTAAACTGAAATAGTATGATCTGTTCACATATACAACTTATACTTGTATATTTTCAGATCTATTGTAAGCTCATAAAACTAATTTGATCAATATATCCCTTTTAATACCTTTTCTCCACTTTTTTTCTGCTTGGTGATGCTATGCTCTGTTGCTCGGTGTCCGCAAAAAACTTTAGCTCTTTCCTTAACTTGATTGATCAGGACTGTATGAATTTTCTCTTCATCAGTTTCTCTTCAACATCCTCTTTTTCATTAATTCACCCTCAATTCATAATGAATTAAGTTGTTTCTTTTATAGACATGATATCACCATTGTTAGGTTCTTGATTTTCTTAATCTTGGCATGATCCACAATCTTAGCCAATTAGATTTAAAGAAAAACTCTTGTTTTATCTCATAGAGATCTTCTTGCCAACTGGACAAAACATCTTTAAATCCTTTACTTGTCTCTAGCTTTATCTTGTCGATGAAAACAATGATAACTACCAGTTAAGTCCATACTCAGCTCTGCCAGCTATATATTTTTTCATTTCTAAACTAAGTTAATTTCAATGTTTTAACTCGTTGATAGCTTCAGTGAAAACTCCAGTTCTCCTTGGGCTTCTCTGTTGGTTTACACTATGATTATAGCCATCAGTTATTCTTGTGATTTTTCTTGTCAGTAATCTTTGTCAGTGTTCTTTCTCGGGCATCACTATGACTTGACTTTCAGTGATCCTTGTCCGTCAGGTTCCACTAGCCATCGGTGTGTGAATTCAGATAGTGAATGTGTTAGAAAAACTAAGAGGGGGGGGGGGGGGGGAATNGGGGGGGGGGGTGAATCAGTGTTTGTCTATTTATTACTTTTCAACAACTTAAACATAAATCAAATGTACATTCAATGAAGCTTAACATAAGAACTCATAACACATGATATGATTACGGGGAAACCTTCATTAGAGGAAAACCCCGGTGGGAATTAGTACCCACAAATATTGTACTAGTATAGTGAACCTGTTAAAGTTCCTTTGCCTTAGAAGCAGACTTTACAATGAAAGTAAATTGACCTGGTTAAAGGTCTGACCCTATTAGGAGTCTTTTACAAAACCCTGTTAAAGGTATATGGCTCACTACCTAGGCTCACTTCCCAATAAGATGAAGGCTACAACCTTTTGATAGTTGATATACACTATATAAAAAATGAACTGCTGTGATGACACTATTGTCTGATTAGTTCCATGTATGCGCGAATGCTCTTACTCTCTTAAAGAGATTTATGTCATACTGACTTCATCATATTGCTCTTCTTTATCTTTTTCTTACATATTAATCGACACTTGTAACATAACTTTACATTACATACTTATATGTTCATACCCGAATAGACGTGACCCAAAATAAGACTTATGGTCGGCCCTAAAACATAATACACAACGTTTCTGAGAAATTCGGCTTAAGTGTGTTTACAAAAATCCTAATTACATCATTAAAAACATATAATCAAAGGTGCTTGGCCGTTACATAATAAAATAATTCACGCTGATCAAAACACTAGTCGGCTTCTATGCTCTATCTTTTGGACTGCTGGTGTACTGATCTATTTGTAACTTATCCATACTATCATACCATACCATGCATGTCTGGACTTATTATTTAGACATCACATAGAACATATATATCTAAACATGCATACTTTGATTCGATGTCTCACACGTGCGCTGATGTGCTGATCACTATATATCTCTGTCTGCCCTGTTTCCATACTTAGTCATTTTATCTTCTAAGTTATCTTTGACAGAAAATTAATATGACTTTTCTGCCATGATGAAAACACAAAATAAGTCATGCATCCTCTAGGAGTCAACTTTCCAACAATCTCCCCCTTTGTCATTTATGGCAACAAAGGAATGTGGCCAAGTTTCCAAAATGACTTAACACAAAAAAGTAACTGTATATCATAACATCTTTTACATATATACATATACTATTCTCCATATATACACATTTTATATTACTCTCCCTTTGACATTAATGACAAAGGTGTACAAAAACTTGTAAGTTCCAAGATACTTACTCCATGTAGACTTCATGGTACACAATCTGAAGAGATTGGATCTCTTTCTGCCAGAATACTTTCATTGCATCAATTGTCTATAGATGCGTGCATAAAGAATATGTCAGCTTTTCCATCTTTATCAGATCCATGCAAGGACCTTGATCATATTTCACAATGGTGGCATCAATCTGTTTGATGTTCTTATTTAGGACTGCTAGAGAGGGCGCAAGTGCATTTTTCAACTGAGTTTGTCTGAATCTTATCTTGCTGATCTCCAACTTAGCCTTTTCAATTTTGTCTAATTGACCTTGATAGACATTATTACATATGTTCATGTCTTGGGTAGATGTCTCAACTAATTTTCTGATAGTGTCCACCATAATCTCTGCCTCTTCTATCTTCTTGATATGTTCAGAGGTAAACTTCACTCTGTCCATGCAGTTTGCTATGACTTTCTTTCCCTTAAATGCCAATTCTTTTAGTATGGACTGCCCAATATTTAAAGAGTTTAAGTCTAAGGTAAAATTCTTTACCAATTCATTCAGTCTCTCCTTTTATATTCATCTTCTACAATTCTAGTAGCTGAGTCTACTAGGCTTGTAAAATGTGATTTGAAGTTTGTTAGAATGCTGTCCACATCTTCAACTGATTAAACTTTGGCTACTTTCTTGTCTGCAGGCACTAAGTCATTCAACACATTTACTGATTCCATAAAGTGAGGGTTCCTCATCACTTGTTTCTCTTTTGCTTTTTCCATATCAAGAACACTGATCTTGATTAGGTCTTCTTCTCCCCATGCATCCAGACTTGCTAAATAAGGAGTTAACCTTGAAAACAATGAAGTAGATAGTTGAGTGGATGGTGAGAATATAGTATTTTGACCGGTATCCATGCATTCAATCTTTACTGGTCTCTCTTTGATTGGTGTCTCATTATCTTTAGTATCTTTTTCTTCATTCAAGTCAATTGGATCATTGGAGGGAACTTCACCTTGTTGTATAGATGTATCATCAGTGCACATCTCTTCAATGATTACAAATGCTTTATCAACTTTGTCCATGTCTTTGTCAGATGCTGTCATGGATATCTTGATATTATCAACCACTATAGTATCTTTTGAGTCCTTTGCTGTATCAGAAGTTATTGTCACTAAGGGTGCTAAAACCCGTGGACTTGTTATAGGTGCTATCTGAATCACTGGTTCTGTAACTTGTTTGGGAGGAGCTGGAGTTACCTTTGTAGTAGGCACCATTGATGGATACATGTTTCTATCCATAAGCAGTTGTGCAAATTCCTTTTCATTTTATTTACCTATCTGCTCATACTCTTTGTTCATAATCTGTAGAGTCCTTGTCTTGGTTATGAGATGAGGCTTCACCAGATCTAATAGAATTTCCTTCTCATCATGTGAGAATACATGGAGAAGATTGTCCAATGTTTCTTCTCTTATCCTCATGTCTTCCTCAATTGCATGTCTCTTCATGTTCTCCAGTATGTTCCATAACTTATCCAGTATCACTTTTTTGAGTTCAAGAACTGACTTCTTAAACTTAATCATATGAGATATGATCATAGAGTGTATCTTAGTTTTATCAATCTCTTGATACTTGTCATACACTTTAGCAATTATATCTAGTCTGCCTTCATTCACAATCCTTTTCCTTAAGATATTTAAACTAGGTCTGAAACCTACCTCAGGAGGAGGTTGAGTACTTCTTACTGTGTTCCATGTAGTCCTTGAGGATGGATGACTTGTAGGTGCTTGTTTCCTTCCTCTAGGTTTCTTTCTTGGTACAGAAGGTGGAGACGAGTCTAAGTCAATAGTGGTAGAGGGCGTAGAGGTGCTCTCCTCATTATTTTTCTTCTTCTTCTTCTGAATGTCATCAGTCTTCTCAATTTTTACTTGTGCACGAATTTGCTCAAGTTCTTTTGTAATCTTGGCTTCTTTTTCTTTGTCTAAATCTTCTTGTGTGATCCCATGAATTTTCAGAATACTAGATGTAATTCTGGATGCCTTCCTTTTGTTATTAGCACTATGTAAGATAGTATCAACTTCATTAGTCTTCTCTCTGTAAGTGCCCCACCTTGGCTCTTTAGGATCTTTGGGTGTGGACAATAGAAATTGTGCATATCCTTCTAACACATGTTCCTCCACTTCATAACCAAGACGATGAATCCATTTGGTTCTAGGTTCAACTACCTCTATGCAAGTGCAATCTGTTTCTACCATGAAACATATGGTATCCTTATATTTATCAACTATCTTCTCAGATAATCTGAACCTTTTCTGCATCTTGATCCTAAATGTCTTAATATCCATATCCATGGCATCCCTCACACTGCTCTCTAAAGTAGCTTTAAGTGAAATCTAAGACATTGTGGGTTTTCTCCTATCTAGGTAAAGGTTTGCAACCTTTCCAACAATATGGAAGTACAAGTAGATGATCAAAGATCCAAACCTGAATGTCTTGCTCTTGTCATGCTTGATGATTTGAATGTTGTCAATCAATTGAGCACGCAATATCTCACATAGATTGTACTGAGTGTTATCCTTCACCATTCTGATAGCTGCTAGGACTATTGCTACAGAGACACTATTTAACTTGCTTTCTTGCTGAAAATTATACCCAAGTATCATAGTTAGAAGCTTTATGTCATCTTCCTTGATAGGGTCAACTGTCATCCCACACTTGTCACTTCTAGATAAGCAAACTTGTTCAACTTGCTTCTTGAAATCTTTTCCAGTAGGAAGAACTGGTCCAATTTTAGGAAGTCTAGTTAATTCATGGATTAGGTCTGTAGTGATGCGAATAGGAACCTCACCAATCTATAAAATATCATCATGTATTCTGCTTAGTAAAACCTTCACCTATTCTAGCTCATCAAACTCGTGCGCATTAGAGTATTCAAAGATAGGGTTATCAATCAAGTGTGCGAACTCATCCTTGAATGTGTAGTCAGGTTTCATCATAGATCCCATATGAGTGGCTATGCTAATATCTCCTATCATTTCCTTCTTATAGTAAATGTATACGCAGATATCTTCCACATGCACAACTCAGAGTGGGGTTTTGGAGAATGCTCCTTCAACATCATCTAGAATTGACTTGAGTGGATGCTTCTTAAAAAATATCTCTTCCTCTCAATAATGTCAAAAACAAATGGGGTTGCCATACTTACTTGGAACTTGATTAAGTAGGGTTTCACAAAATTTCAAAATGGCGTGACTGCTAGGGTTTCATTTCAACTTCTTATCCATTTTCTTAACTGCCAAATCTATTATACTTTCGTGCTTTGATGCTCAGTGCTCCAGTGCTCTAGTGCTCTCCAAATTCTATGATCTCAAATGCAAGTGTGAAGAAGATCGAACATTTACATTCTTTTATAAAAGCTACTGCATTTAGTTTTTGCAACCGTACGCAAATTACTGAGAGAATTTGCAACTTTGATCACGATGCATTTGAGACAATGTGTGCATGCATACTACAATATCATGTACTCATAACCATGAATCCGTAGGCACATACTCAGAGATGAGTATACCAGCTGCACAGGGGTCCCGAGCTAGAATAGCTCCCCCTAAGACCAAGAAGGTCTATTCAAGCAGAAGTAGAGGGTGCGTCCACTGTGGATGCATCAACTACTTTTTCAACATCATTGTCCTTCTTTACTTCAACCCAAATTTTGCTTGAATCTTCTTTTGCTTGAACAAACTTGAGTTCTCCTTCTTCTTCAAATAGTGATTTCTTAGGATCCTCTTGCTTTTGAGCTCTGGATCTACAAAACCTTGAGATGTTTCCGGCCTTTCCACATGTGTCACAAATGATAGGAGGTCTGATGTTCTTTTTCATCATACTAAACTTCTTTGTTGTGTCCATTGTAGTTATATATCTGACATGTAGTGTTTAGCAAATTTCTTTGAGGTTGATTTCTCTGATTTTTTTGATTCATTCTTCTTTGATTTGTTCTGCAATGTATAGCCCTATGACCAAACTTATTACAGGAGAAACAATAACCATTGAAAGGTCTTACCTCTTTGCAGTCTCTTGCCAAATTACCATGTTTGTTACATGCATAACAAGTTCTGTTAACTTGCTTGATTTCCCCTTTAGGTGGATTTGTTTTAATCTCTGCAAAATTTTCAACTTTCTTTGCTTCTGAAGATACTTCATGTGCTTTCTTTCTTTCTTCTAATGAATTGATTTCAATTTGTGCTACACTGTATCCAAGACCAGTAGTGTCACCTTTTTGATTTTGTGCATTGAGCTGAGATTGAAGTGAATTAGAGCTTGTGTGAAGTTTATCAATCTTATCCTTTGCTTCTGTTAATTCAGATTCCATCTTTTTTTAATATTCTCTAACTCCAAGACTTTCATTTTTTCTTTCAAGAGTTCATCATCTAATTGTTTGCTTTCTTTGATCTTTTCTTCAATAGCAATTTGATTGTCTGTTAGTTGTTCATCCAGATTTTCAATCTTATCTTTCAGAGACATGTTCTCTTCATTGAGCTTTTTGTCCATTTTCCCTAAATAACTTGTAGAACAATCTTTCAAATCTTTTCTCAATTTCTTGATAAGCATTTTTGAGCCATCAACTTTTAGTGTAAGTTCTTCATTTTCTTTTTTAGATCTGTGTAGATCTTCAAGAGCCGCTTCAAGATTCTTTTTCAAATTTTTTGCTTCTACTGAGTCCATGATCTCCTCAAGTGGTTAAAATTTATTTCAGAGGACCAGAGCTTTGATACCAATTGTTAGAAACACTGAGAGGGGGGTGTTGGAAATATTCAGGACTAACAGAGTTACTGAGAGGGGAGGGGTGAATCAGTAACACTTAAAACTTTAAAACATTTCTGCACTGTTATATTCTTTAGCCATTCATTCATCTAATCTACTGCAACCATGAAAATGTAATCATTCATAACACATAACGCAAAGATTGGTAACCCAGAAACCTTCCAAATAGAAAGTAAAACTGGGGTGGGGATGGTACCCACAAAACTTTGGTACT